>JBAJHX010000040.1:1319706-1329725 GCA_037176925.1 Amniataba percoides | reverse complement strand
TTCGAGGGTCTAAGGACAGAGGGTGTCACAGCTGTACAGATTGTAAAGCCCTCTGAGGCAAACAATGTTTGTGATTTGGGGCTTTAAATAAATAAAATTTGAATTTTGAATTTGAATGTTCATGGTCCCCACAGGAGGAAAAATGAGGTTCTTGGTGATGTGATGATCTGTCCTGTAGCATCACCATCAGGCTAAAAAAGGCCGCTTAAAATCTCCTTAAAATAAGATGTCCTTTTTGAGCCCTGATTTCATGAATTTTAACCATGGGAAGTTTTGTCTTAAGTTGTAGTTGAAGTATAGATTCATTTGTTTCTTTCAGTGCTGTTTGTTCGGGCTGTGGTGGATAGCACTCTGTTTCATCTTTTAATCTGTTATCTTAATCAGTTGATGTGATATCTCTTAATTGTTCAGATACTATATTTACTGAATATAAGTTGTTAAATAGTATTACACTAACAATAATGCTGTATTTATGTTGTCCTTGTCCATGTTTGCCATATTTTGGTGCATCTAACCAGTTGATGATTAGCCACACTCTATCCTTAACATTGCTCAAGTTACAAATTTGCCTCAAAGGACAAATACACATCATCACTGCACATTGTCATCACTCCACAACGTTAACATGATGCTCAGCTCTATATTTACCACACTAATTTATTCTGTAAGCATGGTAAAATGACTTATTAGCACAAAGAGAAAGTCCAACTGAGGCTGGTTTTTGCATGTCTTTGCTACTAAACCAAAGCACTGGACAAAAAAAATCCTGATTTGGGAATGGGGAAAAAATAAAGGATCAACCAAGTTATTACATTTAAGTGTTTTAGTTAACAAAACGATGAATAAGTAAAATCTCCAGCTCGCCTCCCAGTCCCCTCCCAGCAGCAGAGGTCAGTCTAATTCTCTCTTTTTAACTCACTTTTCTTCACCGCTCTGATCTTTCATGTAAACTGTCCATGTAGGAGCAGAATCTGTGCAGGAGCAGTGATTGAAGTGCCGTGAGATACTCTGTTCTCTGATTGGTTGTTTTGATTCAGGTGATGGATTCTTATCCAATGAGCTTATAGGCAGCAGGTGGAGCCAGAAGAGTTTATCACAGATTATCTGCGTCATGCTCTACTGTCAGGACAGAGTGACAGATTCAGCAAATGACTAAAAGACATTGTTGCTTGTTTCTGATTTAAGGACAAAGAAAATTGAGGGGCTCAATTACAATTAATGTTGAAATTTCATGGTACTCCACTCAACTGTTGCTGAGATACTTGAGTGAGGAATGTGACGCTGATGAACCACCTGCACATTTTACCTGTATGTTTTCCTTGTCTGGGAACTCTGTGGAGCGGCCATCCTCTGGAGCCTCTTGGTAGATGTCCACAGGTGGAAAGACGGAGTTTGGTAGAAATGCTTGTGTGTTATCCTCCTCACAAATCCGACTCAGTATGTTGCCTTCCAAAGCTGTACATTAGTGCAAAAAGGTTACTTGTCATTACAGGCTGTACTAACAAGAAGCTGCAGTAGCAGTAGTTTTCTTTTTTTTACAGCAGACTTGTATTTACATGCTGCCAGTGGTTCTTGTGTCTCATTCACATAACATGTTCAGTACAAGGCACACACAATGCTCAGCTTTTCCCATCCACATTCTCTACTGTGTGGCCCGCCCAGGCACATAAAATCAAGATCCACAATTGTTGTTTTACAATGTACACGGCCGCCCTTTGTCTCCCTACATTGTGTGTTTCAGGTGTTCATGGCTGAGCAATTCATTTGATTCTTTAGCTGAGGTGAAAGTGATTTAACTTCCTAATATATTATATTATGTTATAAATATAAATATTATAAATATTCTAAAAAATATGCTATCCTGAGCAGTTGGAGATGTAAGGTATTATTGAACAGATCATGGTGCACACACTGATATAAAACTGTGACTCTTGATTTGTGATTTGTAGAGGAGGATTTATGCACCTGCAATAAAGAATTAGAGGTGTAACTTATTGTGTTTTGTTGCTGCTGACTCAAACTTCTCTGAGACAGTGCACTGACAACCACACACAGATCTGTCTGACAGACACACACAACGTCTTGTAGCAAAAGACTGACAAACACACTGGTGGTTTAAGAACACAGCTAAAACAAAAAGGGTACGTTGGATATACAGTATGCTGCGTTAAGATTAACAAACCATGTTGGTGCAGCAGCAGCATGTTGACAGTCTAAACTAACCTGCACGCTGTAATTCATAAATGTCAAATATATGTACTGAACTAAAAAGCTGTTAAAGTCTCACTGAGTTTTATATTCATACTGAATCAAACCACTTTTAAAATCTCTTAAGGTTAAAGGGCCGACAGCTTGTCACAGAAAACCAAGTCTGTGTTGATACGTTCCTTAATAAATGTGTCAGAATGCCAAGAGCCAACAGTAGTGTTGTGTGTCTGTGGTGTGACAAAATACTGTTTGCTTACTGGGAAGTGACCTGAAGTCCTCTATGAGGTAGACATGCTCTTCATCAGGATCAGAGGCAATAACATTCATCTCAGCCTGGAACTCTTCAAACAGAGGGTCGGTCTTGTTCACGACTCCGATAACAAACATCTCGACGCCCTCTGCGTGGGCCTCTGTTGCGGTTTCTTCAAACTGCATGACATCACGCTGGTCAGCCTGCCCGTCCGTTAAAACCACGGCCACTTTCCTCACACCGGGCCGTGACGCCTGGAACAGCTGGTTGGCTCGATGGATGGCACTTCCTGTGAAGGTGCCCTCACCAAGGTAAGGCATTTTCCGGATGGCGGCCTTGACATCGTCCTGGCTGGACTGCTGCTGCAGGCTGACCACCACTTTGTCCACGTGGCTGTAGAGCACCACGCCAATTCTCGTCGCTTCACGGCTCACTGACAGCCGGTCGATGAGAGCAGTCACAAAGTCCTTCACCAACTCAAAGTTTTCAGGTCCCACACTCTCAGAACTGTCTATCACAAACACCAGCTCAAGAGGGCTCTCTGTGCACTTCAGCCCACAGCCTGACAACAAACAGATCAATAAAAACTATAAAAGAACACAGCAGGGGTGGATACAAAAACATGAACTATCAAAAACTGAACTATGTGCAGAACTATCTCTATGCAGTTTATAATCTTATCTGAAGGAACAGAATACAAAAGTTAAGCGTACATTTCAAAGCAGTTTTTTAGTGGGACTGCACTATATCACACGTGGATATTATGTTTTATTAACATAATTTGCATTTATGAGACATGTTAATTCTCACTAAGCAACACAAAGCATATTTCTAATGACAGGGGATTAAACTCCAGCAAAAATGTTAGAATGTGCAATTTACCACAGATTTCCCTTATAATCCTGATGACCTCTTCTCTCTGTACAAAAAGCAGAGAAAGCGGAACAACTGACTTTTCATTTTTAATGTTAAGATACAAAGCTCAGTGTCATTTGTGCCATTCACTTTACTTACTGTTAGTCCTGGTTCACCCTTTTCTCCAGGTCTCCCCTGCAAAATTAAACTCAGGTTACGAAGAAGAATGGTAGATAGTGTTCAGCTCATCTCTACAGGACAAGTACATAGTGACCTTGTGGAAGTGATGCACATTTCTATACGATGCCAACTGGTATCTTCATCCTCGTCTTCATTTATTTCAGACATCTATTTTCTTAAAATTTGACTGAAACTACAAACTTTTTACAGCCAACTTGCAGATGGTGGAGTTTCAGAAAATCTTCTGTCTGAGTCATTTTTTCATTTTTTACCGCAAGAATACTGACTTGAGCAGTATTTGTAAAAGAGATACTGACTGAGATACACTATCTTCTCTGGAAAGAAAAAAATATCTCCTGTCTTTTCTGATATCACCACTTGAAGTCAGCTAATTCAGACATGCTCATGTTCAAATGCTACAAGTAGGAACTTTAAGAACCTAACTGGCAGATAGTTTTGAACTAGTCCATCTTGACAACATCCAATTGTGACAAAAATGCATCAAAACTGTCTTTTATAGGTTTCATTGTATATGACATAAGGAAGATTGGAACTGAAAAACAAAAACAGCAACAACAACAACTGTGATCTCTATGTACTTTTTGAGGAACCATTTAGGAGATTGTGATATTTTTTGATACCATGAAGGATTTCAAGCATTCCAAAATGGGACAATCTATGTTACCATCAGCCCAGTAGATCCAGGTACTCCATGGTCTCCCTTGTCTCCTTTCTTTCCCCGGTCCCCAGGAATGCCTCTATCACCCTGTATGTGTGTGTGAAAGAGCTCTTCATCAAAGAAAATTTGGAGCACACAAAATAGAGGCAACATATTACACGTATTGCAACCATTACTACATGCAGTAACTGTATTGTTTTCTACCTTCTCCCCCAGAAGGCCATCCCCTGGTGCACCCCGAGGACCCACTGGTCCCTGAAACCCGGGCTCTCCCTAACGGTGGATGAATTGGTCACCATGATAAGGGTATCATCAGCATATAGCATTATCATACAATCCTTACATGGAGTGAAACCTCACAGATTAAGTCAGTGAAACAGCACAGAATAACAACTTAAGTCGGACAATGGTCATTTTTGTAGGATAAGATAATGGATCAACACAGCTCTACAACAGCAGGGTCATGAATCCTCAAACAACATCACATAATTGGAATATTTGTTAGCCTTTTGTCTTGACTGACACCGTACCAGCATTGTCAAAAGTTTGGATTGCCTACCTTTGGTCCTGGGATACCCTCTCCTGGGGGCCCTGGCAGGCCTGGTGGACCAGGCTGTCCTGTAGAGCCCTGGGAATATAATGCATTAAAGCGATTGTCAAATTATGTGTAATGTCATTATATGACATGATAAGAACGATAGAAAATGTTAACATCCATTCATAGTGTATATGCACACACTGACCTTAGGCCCATATAGTCCAATTCCAGGAGGACCTGATGGCCCCAGAACCCCTGGTAATCCTCTGTCACCCTGACACATAAAAAGATAAAGCAAACTCACACTGAAAATACTCTCCACCCTTTGTAGCCCACTAATTGTTTCCTTTGTTCCATTTCCAAAGAGGAATTGTTCCAGCTGATCTGTGATAAATTTCATATACATGTTGTACATTTATAAGGATGTTATTTGATTTTGTTTTGTCAGTGATGTTTAGTGGTTAAAACTGAATCAGACTGAGGCTTTTAGGACACTATGGCTATTGCTTAGAAACATTTCAAAATTGTTTGTGAAAGATTGTAATTTCTCACAGTACCCACAGTCCTCAGTGAATGTCCTATATTCATGAATTCATTAAGTAACACATGTGCCTCACCTTTGGTCCAGGTAGTCCTTTCCCTTCAGGTCCGATCTCTCCTTGTACTCCTGGTAAGCCAGGGAGCCCCTAATGATGAAGGAAAAGATGTATATTTACAAAGCTTTCATATATACTGAATATGAGGATAATTTAAGTGCACTGCTCATATTATATGACTGATCCGTCTCACCTGAAGTCCTGGAATACTCTCTCCCTTCATTCCTGGTGGTCCCATAGGCCCTGCATTTCCTTTGTTACCCTGAAGGAGGAACAGAAGAACAATGAAAATACTAAGAGGGACAAACTCAAGAAGAACATGCTGTTGTATCTAAATATTTGCATGAACTATACATTGACCTGCAAGTGAATATATTGCAAACATATTATAATGTGATGACTTTTTTTTTTTTAATCATTTTCATTACAGTTTAACTCTGGTTCATAATTCTGCACAGCACATCAACATTAAAACTATCAGATGTCTAAGATGTTCTATGTTGATACAGGTATTATATTCTTAAAATGATATCATTCATATAATTATATTCTTAATTCATATTACCTTTGGCCCCATAATTCCTACTCCAGGCTCTCCAACAGGTCCAGGTGGTCCCACAGGCCCAGGATCTCCCTTTGATTTGAAGTGAACAGTAAACAAACTGTTATTCATGTTAACGGATAATGACTAGTTTAAAACACAAGTAATACAGTTCAATCATTTATACAACCCCTCCAAACTGAGTTTTGTGTCAGGAGACTCCAAACCTGCTTATCGTAAAGAGAGTGGTTGTTCTAAATCAGTGCAAAGCGAAATAACAGCAAAGCTTTACGCAATGTTCTTAAAATAACAAAGTTAAACTTAAACCAAATACCATGTATCATTGCAAGTTTGATTAATGTGTTGTGTATTCAGTCTTGTTTTGAAGTGCTGGGAGTGGCTGAGTGAAGGGTGAGCGCTTTAGAGGACAGTATAGGAAATGATGAATTTGAAAGATCAATGTCAGGGTGGTTTGCCTCTCTTTTATCCATCCACTCCTATTTCTTTTCCTAATACTTTTCAGAAGGAAATAATGCACATTTACTTAATAGCCACAGCAAGGGTTGTTGTAAATACTGACAATATTTATAGAATAAATTATTCAAGTATTCAGTGTTAACGGTAGATTAAATTTTCTCCATCACCACCAGCATACATTTTATGTCAGTGCATCTGTAATAGAAATCCAATAACTTAATACAAACAAACAGTTTATGGTAAATCTGCAGCATACTTTTTACTTAAATTTTACTGATAATCCTTCTTTGGCTTTACTTATGTGATCCTCTTAAAGCAGCACTTTTACTTGAAATGGAGTTTTTTTTTTTTACAGTGCAGTAAAACTGCCTTTACTCAAGGATCTTCCTCCACCACAAAGTGTGTAACAGGCAGGTATATAAAAGAGATAACAAAAACACGAAAATAAAATAAGAAATAAGAGATAAAAATATGACACATTTAATACACAACCCTGCAACTGGTTACACAAGCAGCTGGCTCACAAACGTTCATGTCAACAACACAGAAACTTGTTTTGTAAATATTTATGAGAAAAGAAATTAATTAAATTAATTTCTCAAACCACAAGATACATACGATTTTGGTGAGCAACACTAAATGTGAACCTGAATAAATGAATACATTTATCCGCGATGGAGAGCTGCATCACATGTACGTGCTTGTGTGCGTGAGCATTGCTGATTTTACTGGGCGTCATCACCTTTGATCCTATTAAGCCACGCCCAGCAGGTCCAGGTAGGCCCCCCATTCCTGGGCTGCCAGGCTCTCCCTGAAAGAAACAATCAAAAGGAATCAGACAAAAACTACATGCAGATAAATGCTTGTGTCAATACCGTGTAAGCTGAGCAAACACTCCTCATGTCTTTATTGTCTCAAACGTAGCTCAAAGCTTTAGTCTCAGTCACATATTCTTTGGCTGGTAATCAATATTACCTGTGTTTATTATTTAATTGTCATCATTTTAATTATGCAACTTTTTCTCATCTACCTCACTCCCAACAGCAGCAGGCAGCTGTGTTTCACCATGTCAGTGTTATTCATGTGCACAGACTGGAGGTAAAAATGTTAAATATCTTCTGTGTTCCAAGTTTCCAGCTGTTACGTGGGACCACCCCATATAAAACTAAGTATTCAACCATTATATCTGACCTGATCTTAAACCTCTACCTTACTGTGACAACTACCTGAACCTGACCTTGGCTTTACACCTTCAGTGCTGGATTTCCCATCTACACTGAGCAGACATGTGAACCTACATGTCTAACCTGTACTTAACATACCTTAGCTCCAGCAGGTCCAACTGGGCCTGGAGACCCTGAAAGTCCCCTTGGCCCCCGGTCACCTCTGTCTCCCTGTGGAAGAACAAAGACACATGCAGTCACACAGCTCAGCACCTGTGGTACTGTAAAAGGTCGTCACAGTATACCGGTGTAGTAACTTTAGTTAGTCATCATTGTGTGGATATGCCTGAGTCAATGAAGCCATTGTCAGTGCAGGTATGTCAATATTTACATTAGCCTCTTTGAATTCTAAGGAACTATGCTTACACTTTGCATATTTCGCAAATCCACATATGAGGAATGTAAAAAGGAGGTCACATTACTTTATTGAGCAAACAACAATCAGGATATCCTCTAAAAGATAGAATGCTTGGGAAGCATCTGCACAGTGGATGATTACAGATTACCTTTTCTCCAGGGATGCCTTTCCCCGGGGCTCCCTCTAGGCCTCGCAGACCTGGCAGCCCCATCTCTCCCTAGATTAAACAGATACAGCTGAGTCACCAAAGCATTACATAAACCAGCACATTCAGTGAATCATCAGCTAGTCTGCCATGCCCATGAGTTTATTTTGAAATCCATTCATTTTCATTGCAGCAAGAGCAGGAAGCAACATCAGCCTGGGTGTACTTACTCAGCAGAGGTCAATCTACAAAATGCAAGATAGTCTGTCTTTCCAGTGTAGCCAGGAATTTAAAAGACAAAGGAGACAAAGCCCTGGTGACACCTCACAGAAACCTAATTGTTGTGTGTATCATATTTTAGGACCATACCCATTCCAGAATACAGAGTTTAGGAACTGGGTTACTTCCAGTCACTGACTCACCTTAGGCCCAACAACTCCATCCTCACCAGGAATGCCAGGTATCCCAGCAGGCCCATCAGGGCCTGGCACACCCTGAAAACAAACATAAAAAACACATCAACTCAAACCTTCAGAGTTCAACTGTTCGTTCTGTTGAATACAAAGGAGAGTTTGGTTGTCTCACCTTTGGTCCTGGCTCACCAACACCCCTCTCTCCCTGAAGTCCAGGCTCTCCGGGGAAACCCTGGTCACCCTGGGAAGCAACAAAATTGACTGAGTCAAAGTCCCAAAAGCTGAAAAGTGTATTTAGTGTTCTTTAGTTAATGTCAGGTAATGAAATAAATATTCTAATAGGATTCTACTCCCTGAAAGGCATAGTGCCTTCTAGTGCTCCTTCAGAAGATGAATATCCGCTGCCAAGGCAATGAGCCCAGATGGATGTGAACTCCATTCAGAAAACAAGCATTTTAAGAGTTGCATGATTTCAGATTTTTTTCAGATCTGTATCATGATGGAGTAATTTCATCTTGCTCTTTCTCTTACAGTTAAATTACAACTAAATCTAAATATTTTGATATCATCACACTGAGGTATGCCAGATTATTTCAGCCAATGACTATCTATTCACTGTATCTAACAATGACTTGTTAGATACAGTGAATATTTATTGATAGTGACACACCAGTTATTAAGCTACCACTCAGCAGTGACAGATGGAGAGGCAACTATTCAAAATAAACCAATAAATGACCCCATGGTTAATATAATGCATTAGTGTTGCATTGTTCTGTGCATGAACATGGCATGTGCCAAGTGCTGGTATATGATGACTTGAGAATGAGAGCAGGCTGGTGGCTCAGTCCCAGCAACTGTGTTTGTTTGTCAGGCACAGATCCAGAATTTGACAAAAAGTGTACCGGTATTAAAACTGTACACTATACTATTATAGCAAAAGAAAAATGATCACACAGATTGTAAACTTGTAAAAAACACCCATATCCTACATTGTATAGATCCATCACAGTCTTTATCCCACCATACTGAAAGATTATTAGACATTTTATGTGAGATTATACTTTTAGTTTCACAGAAAATTTAGATAATGTGACTGTTAGTTTAAAAACATCATATGACTACTTGTCTACAGCCACATTGGATCTATTGTTAGTAAAGTAGAACTACACACACATCAAGAATAAGTACAAGCAGTGATACACCGAGGTGTCAAAGTGGCAGAGAAAAGGATCTCTCACTGATAATGATTTATGAGCATCAGAAATCTTAATTAACCGCACACCAAGAAGAAAACGAGGATTTTTTTGCACAAGGAAAGGTAAGTGAGTAAATGAGTGTGTGAGTCATGTCCATGGCCCATGGCCAGCATCTGTGAAGACCAAACTTCCTGTCCTATACTCACTCACTGCTTTGTGACATCCACAGATGAAAGTTTCACTGCTGTTGCCTGTGTAGATTTTGCTCAACAGTGATCCTCCTGGGGCCTCATTTATAAAACTGTGCGTAGGATTCACGTGAAAAGATGGCGTACGGACGAAACACAGAACGTGCGT
>JBAJHX010000040.1:1282790-1313470 GCA_037176925.1 Amniataba percoides | reverse complement strand
AGATAGATAGATAGATAGATAGATAGATAGATAGATAGATAGATAGATAGATAGATAGATAGATAGATAGATAGAATATTTGATGATTACCTCAAGGCCCTCAATTCCTGGACGTCCATTAATGCCAGGTTCCCCCTAGAGTGACCGAGCCCAGACAAAACAGCACATCAAACGCCACTTCATGGATTCTTTCTGTTACCAGCACTGGATTATGGAGACAATAGACTTACACGAGATCCCTTTGGACCTGGAGCTCCGTCAGACCCCAGGTCACCTGGTTTCCCCTGGATGACAGTGAAAGGAGAGATTGAGCTGAATGAGAATATTTGGGGCCCTTTTTAGTTTGTGCATGCAAAGGTAGGGCATTCTCAGTGCGACCTGTCTGTGACCCCCGTCCAACATAAACCTCCACCTCTGTGCAGCAGCCTGTTTGCTCATGTTTAATCTTCCATCCTTGACCTTTGCTTCTTTCCAAAGGCCTCTCTTCAATAGCGCTAACAGTGAAAACAGCCTTTCAGCTGGCCCTCTCACCACCTGCTACACTTGCATTGTGGGAAACATTTACTGCTCTGTCACATCATTTCCCTGTAGTGCTTTGGATGGAGGCCAGATGCACCTGCTGATGGAGGCCAATGGCGAATCAGCCGCTATACAGGGATAACAAGCCACTATGTTAGGCTTACTGGGCTCTGCATGGCTGAGGAAGTGAGTGTCAACCAGAGGCCACTAGACTCGACCACAGCTGGGCAGTAAGGTGGTAAAGAAATAGAGTCACATTACCCAAACATCTGAAGAACATATCGACAGAACAGCATCTCAGTTCTATTACTGTACGATTATTAGGAAGTGTAGATATGTTGACTTTCCTCCGGTGAATTGATCAGCTGCTCAGCTAGAAGCATGGCTCAGGGATGGTGAGACTTTTGTGTTAGTCAGTGAGAAGTTTAGAATGTTCAAAAAATTGGAATGTGACAAAAATCCAAATAGTACTGGTCATTTGTGAGACTTTCTAGTTAGCTTGTTCATAGAAAAGTAAAAACACAATTTCTGCCTGTATACTTGGTATGAAATACAACAGGATGTTTCATATTGATGCGTACCAAAGGTATCACCTCTACTACTTAACAAATTATGATTTGTATACATATACACATATACTTTATATACATGTATATATATGTATATACATACACATATATTTATACACATATATACATTACATATAAATAGATAGATAGATTTATAGATAGATAGATAGATACACACACACACACACACACCTACACACACACACACACACACACACACACACACACACACTCACCGGGCTCCCAGGGTGACCTCTCTCCCCGCGGTCACACAGACAGGTCTTTGGCTGTGGGCACTGAAATAAAGACAAAGAGAGCAAAAGAACAAAATATTCGACAATGTGGGTATGTGTGACAATGTGTGATACAACACAAAACAGATATGAAGATGTCCAAAAATATGGTTTATGTGCAGCTGTAAGAACCGTGTCAGAAGAGATATTTATAATATTAGTTCATGACATGGTACTTACCCCAGTTTTGACAATATTGCTCTGAAATAAAAATAAAAGGCAGTTATTTCAGAAATCTTAAAACAAAGATCAACTTTAAAACACACTTCAGAGGTATGCATCATATTCTGTCATTTAAAAGGGAGTTTTCTGTGTTTATAATAATCTTTCATATATAAACCCTGCGTGTCCTACATGCTCAACACATTTCCTTCCTCATGTAACATTTGCAGTGTCTGACTGTCAGACTGTCTTTTAGCTGAACTATCTTGCATATCTTGTGTGCCAACCTTCTGCCTCTGTCAATGACACCTGCTGGTCAGGAATGTCCCCCAGCCTCAACCCAGAATTTTCATTTACTTTCACCACTCCATCAGCTACGTGTCCATCACTATCAGCAGTATACCGTTTGTGTAGATAATCCAACATGTCATTGCTTGTCTACATGCTAAACCAACACTGAAGTAACACTGACACAAACATGACTAACCAGTTCATTGAAAAGTCTGTCATCCAGCTGGCTGTCGGTGAGGCTGAGGACGTGCTGCTGTGGGGGAGCGCTGGCAATGGACCGCAGTTTTGCGCCCATGGGACCCTCCCTGGGCAGCCCCGACAGCCTGATGGTGAACACCCTGATGTTGTGCTGCTTGGCCTCAGCAGCAGCTGCCACCGTGTTGGGGCTGCGCGGGTGATCCGTTCCATCCATCAGCAGCAGCGCCACCCTCAGGCTGCTGGAGGACGTCTCGCGGTTGAACACCTGGGTGGCGTTGGTGATGGCATAGGCGGAGTAGGTGCCATGGCCGATGAAAGCCATGGAAGCCACCCGGCCCTGGAAGACATCCAGGTCCTGCCAGTCTTTGAAGTTGTGCTCCACCGACACGGTGCTGCTGTACTGCAGGGCGGCCAGACGCAGACGTAGACGCCAGCCGGCTGACTGAAGCTGCATAAGCTTAGTGCTGAAGCGCAGGATGAACTCCTTCTGATGCTCAAACAGCAGAGATTTGGCTTTCTCTGAGCTGTCCACGATGAACATGACCTCCACCGGACAGATCAGGGCTGGGCAGGAGGCAGAACACAGCAGGCTTACACTCCACCTTTCACTGGGAGAGCTTTAAGAAGTTTGTGCAGTGGTGTATGATAACTTTTAAAGCTAACTTCTGACAGAGGATCTGCACATTTCAGGAGGTGTTGGACTCTGCTGGTCCACCAGCACTGTTTAAGTTTATACTAAAAGACATATTGAATAAACTGTATCATAAACATTTAGCTTACTCTCACATGTTGATATGGGAATAGGCCTGAAAAGTTAGCGCTGAAAGGCCTCCAGTATCTGACAAAGCCAAATTAGATCATTATGAATTATAAACAGGACAAAGAGACACAGCTGTCCACTGATAAAAGCAGCAGCCTTGTATTGTAATGAATCTTACAAATGGCACCACAGTACTCGAGATTCAGCATGAACATTATGAATCAATCCAGTGCCATAGTGTGATAATTAATGACATTATTTCTCTTGCAAGCAGTCTAAAGTCTGACACTAAAAACTAACACACACTGCTTTAAATCCCCTGTAAACATCAATATTTACATTTAGCCGACTACCAGTCATTACTTGTTCAGTTAAATGCTGAAAGAATTTACTTCACTTATCTCTAATAAAGTATTTTAACTCTTCTTTTTCAAGTCATTTCACACTCTCTCTCTCAGTGACTCCAGGACAGCGTATAAGTGCATGACAGAGTGATAAAAAACATTTATAGTTTTCACTTATTTAAAACACTCACTTTTTGCTTCATTAACGATGACCTGGTTACTATCTCTCTGGCCTTTCCTCCTTCTGTTCTGGCATCTGGCTGGGTGTGACAGGGCCAAAGTAAGGATCAGAACCTTCAGGAGCCACCGCATATTCATAGTTCAGTCCAGCTGCTCAGCCTGTAAAATGCAGAGAAAATGATGCAGGATTTCGTGGTCAGTATAGCATCAGTGCTTTGCCAGCCTCCACTCAGCATCACTTTCATCCACACTCGACCAAGAGCAGCTAATGTTGCAATTATTCCACACCGACACAAGAGGGGGACAAGGCAGTAACAACTGCTCAGACATGATGGAGGGCAGACTGCTGTTTGACCTCTTCCTCTAAGACTGCATCTGCTTTTTACTACTATTACTCCTGCACGTCTAACTGTTTGCTGCTGCTTATTGTAGTGTTTGTATTACAAATACTTCAGCTACAATTAATACTGGCATTATCGCCACAATAACACCATCACTGCCACTACAACTGCCAACACCACCACAACTACCCTCTAATAGTTCTTGTAATGATACTAATATAAGACTGCTGCTGCTTTTAGATTATATCTGACAACATGATGATTTATACTTTGAGATGATATGAATTTAGCCAGCACTCTTCTACCAGTTATATGGTGTTAACATTTAGCCGAATAATCTGATTATGAGTAATAATAATTCTGATTAATATATCAGTAATGATTATGAGTCATAATAAATTATTTCCTTTGCCAGTTGCCCACCCATCACTGCTGCTCCTGTAATACTGGTCTTATTATTATTAATACTACCACTGCTGCTCTAATGACCACAACTACAGCAAGACATGCTTTGGCCACCTACTACACAATTTTTCATTATTTCATCATTATGCATTAAATGCGCTGCATACATTTACTGGCATTGAATTTCTATTAACATTGCACTCATAACTACTACTGCAATAATAGTAATATTATAATTAATTATCTTATTAATATTATTATTAATAAGTGAGTCTTATATTTAATAATCCCTGACACATTAACTCATTACATACATTGAAGCAATCATAGTAGTTGGTCATCACTTTCTTGTCAGTGTGTGGACTATTTCAACTACAGCATGTGAACTTAAAAGAGAGAAAAGAGTGTTTAAAATCATCCTGTGTCCATATGAGCATGTCAGAGTCAGTTTGATGAAATGTGAGCTGGAGTCACGTACCTGTGTGCTGTCAGAGCTCCAGGTTAATCCATCAGTGAGAGGAGCAGGAGCAGGAGTGCAGAGGCAGAGTCAGAGGGAGGAGACCCCAGCAGGCCCACAGGGGGCAAGAGCACATTAACAACAAGTGAGGCTTCCCATGACTCCCTTCATAATAAAACTTCACTCCTTCATTCGCCTTCATGTTTGGGCTTTTTACCGAGGTGTGTTTCATATTTAATGTTGTGATGTCACTGTGTAACTAAGAGTATATTTCGAAATACCATTTGTAGTTCTACGCATGTACTTTTGTTTATGAAAATCTGTACTGCTTTTATTTTGAAGACCGATCGTCATTGCTAACTGTTGCAGCTGAAGCCAAACTTTAAACAGATGACAGGGATCAAATAGACAGCAAGCTAAAATATTAAGTTCAGAGTGATCATCAAAACACCCTCCATTATTTAGTACCTTTGCAGGCATTGCCTATAAGTTTAGTCATTTGTCTTTGTCATCAAACATTATCTTTAATTTACTTGAGTTTTATACTACTGGCTTTTATTTCTTTTTAACTCGCAAAATAAAGACTTATCAGATGGCAAATGTGGGTACATGGAATTTAAAGTAGTTTACTCATCATAACTGTGGTTACTGTGACACAGCATCCAGTCCGAGTACAGTCAAAAAGTGCAACTAGTGCACTTAATATTTTTAAATATAAAATGACTTCTTTAAAAATAAAAGCCCTGTAATCAAAATGTACAGAAGAAGCACAGATGTATTATTAGCTGACTGTAAGAGAAAGGGGTAATTAAAAGGAAATACTTTTAACTCAGAGTGTTTTATCATTGTTTGTATCTTTCAGAGTTGATTTTAGCCATATAGTTTAGTTTTTATGTGGATGACACACAGGTATACCTCCCCATAGGTAAATAATTACAACTCAGTGACCTCTGTCTTCAAATTGGACTTGGTTAGCTTTGTTTTGTGGATATCCATTCTGCATAGTGCTTTTTTTGGTATCACGTTGGTCGAGGTTACAAGCGAACTCAATCTGCCGATACGCAGATTAAAAGGTTGGTTAAAACACTGCAGACCACTGATTGGTCAGAGCGTCAACTCAGTGTAGATGTAAACTGCTTTATGGAGCGCTGATGAGCGAGCTAACTAAAACGGCAAGCTAACACAAAGCAGATACTATTGGTTAGAGCTACTGCTGTGCCGAGTGTTATTGTGTTTTCATTTGTTATGTTGTTGGTTCATACTGTGGCTCTTCCTTCCATGAGACGTTACCTCGGTGATCAGTGAAGAAACCTGCATACATAGAGAAGGAACTGTGAAAACGAAAACAATTTTCTTTTTCACTTGAAAAAGAAAATTGAGAAACTACCTGGTAATGCAGCTTTTGTGACTTTTCATCATTTTCATTTTTGTAAACATTAGAATATCTTTGCTTCAGTAAGTGCAAGCAAAATACATGCTGACTCAGAAATGGCCTATCAATGCAAAATTTACTGCTTTATTTTGCACCTCACATAGTGTTGATGCACATCTGTTCCACTGGGAAGAAAAAATCAGAGCAAAGGTCAGCTCATGAGCTGCTGAGTCAAAGACATAACAAGTATATACTAAAGATGACTTATAGGGTGACAAAGACAGAGCACGGAGGGAGAACTAGGCCAGTGTCTGGGGTTGGACTGAAATATGGATCATTGCGGGTGGGAGAGAGTACAAGGAATATCTAGGATGTTTTAAACCTAATCTTTATGGAGGTATACATGCTGAATGGAAACCTGAGAATGTAGAGTGGCGGGGGGGAAACTGTACCTGGAGGATGTCAGTGTGAGAAACTTCTATTAGCTGCTCCCATAATTCATACAGACAGCCTCAGATAAGGCCTCATGCCCAATTCCAAACATAAATCATTGATATGTCTGAGGCCTGCTGCTCTCTCTGCAAAAAGTAACCAATCATTTAATAAATATTACCTGGAACCGTAGAAAATGCATTCCTTCTGAAGGTCTCTTTATATAGCGTATCACTTTGCTACCTTTGAAAAACCTTTGACCTGAACTCATACAACTATATTACAGGCTGCAAAATAACACTTATCAGGCAAATAGTGTCTATTCTGGCAGATTAGAAGGTTGGTAAGCTAAGGTGGATTCATAGCCATGATTTATTCGTTGTGACCTTAAAACCACAATGAAGCACATGGGAACAATTGAACTATCTGTGTACATTCATTTAAAGACACGTTTGTAACAAATGTAAGATTTTTTTTCTTGTATTTTGTGTTTTCTATTTTGTTCTGCTTTCCTGTAAAGCACTGAGGATTGCTGTTGTGTGTGCGCAATAGAAATAAAATTAAATTCAGTTCACTTGAGTTTTATGAAAATTGTAATGTAAAAATATGTTAATAGAATAGCACATAACACATACAAAGTACAAAGTACAATATATGTCTGAAATAGAATAGAAGTAGAAAGCATCATAAAATTTAAAAAAGTTGTTATGGCTGATGTGTTAGCAAGCTGCTGTGAAATGACACATCCAGCAGATATGGAGCATTAGCACTGATGTTGAGCCATCCTGACTGTCCTTTTATCTCTGCTTTGGTCTCTACCAACTTTTGAGATTCAGACTGTCACAGGCTGCAAAAACCATATGTCTGCAGTGTCTGGTCTATGTGACTACAGACCTGTGAAGTCACCTTCATTAAGATGAAGTGCATTTAGAAAAGCACATATCAGCCATCCTGGATTGTCATCAGCTTTCATTTTAGAACCAACAGATCCACAGAGGATGCCATCTCCACAGCCCTCCACCCAGTCTTCACACATGCATTATTATTAACTACACCTACATCACTCTGCATGTGGAGGCTGAATTTATCCACAATGAAATCAACTATCTTGATGGTGAACAGAGAATAACCTACAGCTCTGTGTCAACAAGACCAAGGAGCTGATTATTGATTTTGGAAAAAAGAGAAGACACACACATCCCTGTCTGCATCAGTAGAGCTGAGGAGGAGCAGGTGAACATTTTCAGATTCCACTGACAGAACCATAAATACACTTTGTCAGCAATATACATCACTTTCATCTCACTTCTCCATCCTGATGAACATTCAGAAAATGCTGTATTTTTTTAAAGGAGGTGAAAAAATGATGAAAAAATCCCATGCTTCCTTCACAGAGGAGCGAGAGAAAGCATTCTGGAAACATCTCTTATTGTTTGTGTATGGCCCAGAGGATTTTGCTGACACCATCATTGGTTCCATCTACTGAGCATCAGTTGGGCACCTGTGTAAAGCCTGATGGATACTAAACTTCCAGTCTGTCTGTGTGTACCAGCAGACTTCAGAGCAGCTCCTTTGCAGGCTGTGAGCTGAGGGAGACTGCAGAGTCTGATGCTGTGAGGGTTCACCCCTAAGAGCACCCTGTTCAAAATTGATTCATTGTTAATGAGACAATAATACCAATGGTGTGGCTGCAAAGGTGTAATGATATTTTAACCCGCTTTAGTAGCACTGTTATTCCCGTTAAGCTACAGAACATTGACTTTGTTTCCCAGAAATGTGCTGTTTCATATTTGCTGATTAAATGAAGATGATGTGATACAGCTGAAAGCTTAAGAAGAGGTGTAGAGGAGAAACTTTGAGTGGCAGCTGCAAAAGGCTTTTCTGGCCCTGACTTCAGCACGTTTATTTTTCACTTATTTCAACTTATATTATAAGAATAAATAAGTGTGAAGATGCTTGTTTAGCAAGTGGTGCAGATGAAGAGGCAGTGGACAGGATGTGTGTGGTGAAGGCCGGCCCGGGTGCCTGATGATGTTGGCTGGATGGGAAGAGACCGGTGGTAATGCTGGCTGTGGCACACTGTCTGCAGACAGCTCTGTGTTAAGACAACACAGCCAGGCGGCAACAACACCAATACCAGACTGGCAGTTTAGAGGGTGCTTCCTGCCGCAGTTCAACATATTTTGATAAGACCAACGGGCTTTTTACAGCACACGGCTGCACGCCCAGACACTTTCTGGACACAACCACGGCTGTTAATAGTGGACAGCCTCACAACTTCTGCGCGCACAAGACAGATCCAGAAAAGCTGAATAAATGAAGGAATAAATTCACTCCACTGCATGACATCTTTTTAGCTGATGTTTATCTAAAATGACTTAGGTGCATTCAACCTCGGGGCTACAACCCAGAAATTCCAAGAATCATGCAAACACAACATCATCAAACAAGCTGAGCTGCTCATTATGCTCCAAGAGCAACATTTAGAAACCAGAGATAAGGAAGGTGTTCCCCCATGGGCCTAGGCACAGTCTGGACAGATGTGTAGAGATCCTGCCGACCTCATGTCAACTGGGAGCTCGTTCTTTTTTGTGTGGCCAGGGCAGCAAACACTCATAAACTGTAGTGAGGGAGCAGGTTGGTTGGTTTAGCAGTAGCAGAGTGCGGTGGACAGGCCGGGGTATGATCATGTCCCAGAGGATAGATGGGTCCGAGACATTCCCTCAAGATACTGTTAGAGAACCACAGAAAGAACAGTGAATTTCATTCTTGACCATGATAACATTAACTTTTCAACTGATTTTATTCCTCTTCAAAGGAACTAAACACATGGGCTTGCTGACTTTACTTTACTTTGAAATACTCCAGTAGTCCAGCTCACAGATAGTGCTGACGTGGTGTGTCCTGTTTGCATCATGAGCTTGGTGATCTACTGTCGCTGGGAGTTTGTTTCAGCTGTGACCTGCCAGAAGACTGCAGGTGACATTTAGCTTTAAGCTAACTGTGGTACAATGCATCAGAGGGTAGCAGTTCAGTTTAATATTGTTCACAGTGCCCTACTAATAAAAAAAGATCAAAATGATATTTAGTATTCCCTCAGTAATATTAACCACAATAAACAGCAGGGCTCCAGCTATGTGATGTAACTAGAGCCACCAGGACAGGTACAACACAGATATCCACTCAGTGCCTCTCTCAAAGGGACATAAACGTGCCTGTGGAGAGTCACAAAGGTTGACAGTTGATGCACTTTTAAATGATGTTGGCATGTAGGTTTCCTCAGGGATCTGATATATAGTTCACCTCTAACTAAATGGAGACTCAACTTGACCTTAACCCCAAGACAAAGAGGAGGAATGACTGAGAACTTGAATTCAGTTTGGAAGTTGGTCAGGTACATTTAGCCTGGCTTGACTGGAAAACTTGCTCTGTTTGTTAGAAGAGATTACACGTTCCACATTCTCGCAGTAAAAAAAAGTATGAAAATGCTGAAACTCATCAAACTACTTCGCTTTCTTCACTTCAATTTTAATCCCTAAATTGATGGGACTGCATGAGCCAAATCCTGAACAATTAATGTAACTATACTTAGATATGTAGGAGTTTTCTGTCTTTGGTGATATGGATGTCTCTCTGTTCAGTCGCTATAGTTTTCAGACACATTCAAATGACAGACAGATGTTGGCTGAGCTGAACTCGAGGTTAATCCTGTACAAAAAAAGCATTGTTAAATGCAGCTTCAAAGTGCCACATAGTGCTATATATCTGCTGCAGTGCTGTGCTCCAGAGACAGTTTTAGAGCCTGCGAATGCTTACATGAGGTGCTTGCAGGTATGAAGTCTTCTTAAACTTGCTATGCTTGGATCATTTGTTAAAGCTCCCTGTGGCACTTCAGACTTTGGCAGGCCTGACAGCTTCATACGGTCGGTCCACAAGCCCCGCTCAGGGGCCCTGATAGGCATGTGATAGATATGCAGAGGTTGTTTTAGACATGTTGGCTCACATTGTACCATGAGGAGCTGCTATATTCACAGGACAAATCACAGTGTCCACCTTGGTATGTAGAATGTGAACTAATAACCCTTACAGGTTAAACACAGTGAGTTTTACAAGAGCCACAGCTCAGTCAGCAGTTATTGTGGTCAGCTCAGGGTTAACAAGCAGCACAGAATGGCATGATAGACATCCGGGCCTCAAAAAAAAAAAAAAAGGTTTCTGAAGGAATAACCTTAAGAGGGGAATTTACATTATTATGACTGATGGTGATGGCTTACACTGTGACAAAGGCAACAGGACCAGGCCAGCACTGATGAATGTGTGGGGGCATGAACGGGTTAGATAATTGCTTTTTAAGATAAACAAGACTTTGTCCTGTTAGCGTGGACCCACCAACAGGATCAAGAGGGTCATTTTATTTGACAGTTTCAGGGGTGTCAGTCTGTAAAACCTGCAATGAAACGTGCCTCATTTTGTCTGTGGAGGTATTAACTTACTCAAAGAATTTCACATACGAGTTTTACTTTCCTATTAGGAATCAAATGCTGAAAAGTTCTTAATTGAAACAATAAAATGGTCCACGTTGAAGATATTATGTGCCATCTTAGTGCTGTACTGTTGATACAATTGATTAAATGATCATTTGTAATGTAACAGGTGTCAAACATAGTGAAGGATTCAGAAATATCTCTTATCAACTTTCAATTTTCTAAGCTCATCAGAGCTTTTAGGCTCTTTTAGCTGTTATGGTGGCGATTTTCAGAACCACAGATGGCCACCAACATGTTACCCATGTCAGTCATGTGCCCTCATGATGCCTATATAACACATTTAAAAATATTCTTAAAATGTCTGCTTTGCCAGCCTCTGTTTAAATTCAGTATTGGTGCTGGTTTTCAAATAATCCATATAAGAGTTTGATTAACAATTTCTTTCTTTGTTTGTAATGTTTTACTTTTATAAATAGGAGATTTGTTTAATATATAAAATGTCTTGAAACAGAGAATGAATATCAAGAAAGCAAAGGAGACTTCTTCAAAATATAGCCTGAATGATGCTGGATTTTTTTTTAGGTCTGTGCTCATCTGCTGAACATTTGAAGAGTTGAAAAAATCTGATGATGATACTGAGCATTGGATGATGTTCATTTTCACTAACAGGGATATTTTTACAGTTACAAAATAACGTATAAGCACTCCATTCTGAATCTGGATGAAATGTGGATTTGATCTAAAACGATTTAGTTCGTGAGCCAACGTAAACATTAAAAAAAAAAATTAAAAAAGAAATGAATGTGTGTGCAGTGTCTGACAAGGACAAGCAGTGGCAGAAAATGAAGACATTTCTATGACAAGGTGTGTGAGATGGGAGCGATAGTGTCTGTGGATGGAAGCAGATGGAGCAGATGCTGCAACATTAACAGCAGTGTCTCAACTTGCTGGGACACGGCAGCTGCTTTCCTCCAGGCTACTGCTCTCCCACCCATCAGCAGACTGAATGTGGCCGGGATACGCTCACTTCTTTTACAGCAGTTGACATTATCACCCTGCCTCTTTGGTAATGATATACACATTCATACATGGGTTTGCCATAAAGATATATTTCACAGTGATCATTTCCTCCCAGATCACATTTTATGTCACATTTCTGAGGTGTTCAGCATTTATCATTCTGTTGAGGGCTGAGACTTACAAATTAAAATCCTGTCAACACACACTCAACCCAAAGGGCTCTGGGAAAACTGGATCCTGTTACGTACCAATTCATTACAAGTGAAAATGTTTCATCAGCTGCTTAACCACAGCAACTTCAAGAGTCAAAACAAAGGAAGGATTTACCTTCTCAAATTTAATAAACCCCACCAGAAACTGCTTTACTTTGCAGATTAAATTACTTAAGTTTTAAAACGGCTCTTTTGTGTTTTTATGTCTCCAATCTGTGCCCTGATGCATTATTACAATAATACATCATATTGTCTAACTGTCTAATCTACTGTAAGAGTAATTGTATAACTGTAATTAGCTGCTCCTTGGCCTACAACAACTATAAAATGCTACTTAATCATCAGTGCATTAATAAGAATAGACTGATGAAATAATTTTGTATCTGTAATTTTAGTTGGACCTTTTGGTAAATATGCTCATTCACCATCTTGCCAAGAGACACACGAGCATGTTTCATACCCCTCTCATGTCTGAATGGTAAATATGACATTTTGACAGGTATTTTTTGTATGTCTGACATTTTTAGATCTGACAACAAGATAAATAAGTTACTAATTATCAGCAGAGTAATTAATTAATTAGTTAGATTTGTACACTTTTCATAGGTTTAAAATAAAAGTTAATATTACAAAAGTAATAAAAAGTACACAGAAATATGCATTTTTCCTGATCTCATAACCTCTTACAATTATCTAGCGAGCTCGGAGGTCCGGACCCCCAGGTTGGGTCCCACTGGTCTCAAGGATCTACACTGGGCTCAGTAGAAAATAGTTAATTTGACAGAATTAAAGAGACCAAATATTTCATTTTCTGTTGGGTCATGTCTGGAGCATTAGAAACCAGCAGAGTGTGCTATAACCAAACGATGATGGAGGGATCGTTCAGCTCACCGAGCTACAGAGGGCTCCATCAGGGTCGGTTTGATTCCCACTGAGATCTTCACACTTGTCCTCAGATAAATAAGTCAGAAGAAATCAAGACCATGAGTGAGTTTAAAAAAGCTAATTTAACTGAAATAATAAAAACAAACAAACAAAAAACTCTTTAGGACACAATGTCATGTGCTAGCCTGTTTTGTCTCCATGTTATCTATCATTTTAGAAGCGATCATTTAATACTGTACAGGTATCAAAACTAAAATAAAATAGAGCATGAAAGTTCTTTTTGACAGCAGTTTGAAAACTATGAGATGACAAGGAGATCGTGAACTTCACTTTTGTATTCAAAGAAAGTTTCACCCAAAATAACTCAGCGAACTCCAAAAGCTTCCAAGATTTTGGTCAAATCACAATTAACTTCAGACATGAAAAATCAGACTGAAGTTTACTGTACTTTACCTTTTGGGAAATTACTTTGGAAACATTCATACACAGAAAATCTTTAAGAATGGATTGATTTGTTGAGTTTAGACATTTAAGGTGGTAATGTATTGCTCTCTGTTCTGTGCTAAAGAGCATCTCATCAGGCTGGGAATTGGGAGCTATGGCACACTGAACCTGGGTTCAAATAAACAGAACAAATTGATTAGACGCATGTGTGAGTACATTTTTCCTCTGGAGGGTTTCGGGCTCAGGAATGGCTTCTCTGGACATACTGCCCCCTGCTTCCCATTACGGTTCATGCACACATTCCCATAACTCTGCACACAGAGTGGACTGGACAGCTCTAAGTCTGCTGCTGATACATTTAGAACCTTAGAAAAACTACATTTCACCACAGATACGTCATACAGACGTACCCGTCAGATTCACCAGGTTCACTCACTTACACATTAAAAGCTTTTTTCTTGCCATATAAAATACAATTTAGTAGAGCATCTCACACCAGTCCAATTCACATGTAAATACATTTAGTAAAATTACTCCCCACAAGAAAAATGCAAGATTTAAGACTTAATTTAACACTTAACTTCTAAGCTCGTTTTTCTAGATGAAACTTCATTAAATGCTTATGACTTTGATCTGTGTATCAGTATGAAATGCTCACGTCCACTTGATCAATTCCCCCTGTACCTTTATTTACTACTGCACTTTGTAACTGTATTTGTAGTTTATTTGCATTTTCCACCCTATTTTATGTCTCTTTGACTTTTGTTAAATAGATTTCAGTACACTCTCCTAAAAGTGCTGCTCTAATAAAATTTCTTTGACATAAATTTCCTCTCTAAGTGCTAACAAAGTGGAAAAGCACCATTTTACTTAACAGGACAGACAATATTTTCCTCAACTTTGAGAACTTTTTACTCACCAGAGAGAAACCTTATTGTAGATCAGATCAGCCACAGCAACAACACCGAGGTCAAGCATGAAAACACAAAGGAGATGATCTCTGAGCAGTTCATCATGCAGAAGTTCACAATGAAGTGGTGCAGTGAGGACAGTCGTTTCATACAGAAGGTCACTTCCTGTAAGAAGAGATCTTATATCTTAATGAGGATTTTCTATTCTAATAAAATTAATCTAATTTTCTGCTCAACAGAAACATGAAACAGACTGTATCACATAATGATAACAACTCAAAGGTCCCAGCTTCCCATTGGTTGATGTGCATGAGCTGTGTTGGAAAGGTTCTATAAAGAGAAAGCGCAGACCTTTAATGCTAAATACATGGCCAAAGATGGTGCGTAACAGGATCTTTTGACCAGAACAGAGGTGTTATATTGATCATAAACAACAAAGCGAGGCTTCCACTTCAACTGATTTGAATTTTATTGACAATTCTTAATATTACAGATTTTCTTTTGTACAAACCTATTTTCACTCAACTCAACAAAACTGGGCACATGAAACAAACAACGGCAAACTGACGACACCTCATGCTTAGTGACCGAAGCATGAGGTGTTCATATGGAGGTCCTCATCCACTCGCAGCTACTGTGAAAGGGTAGTACTGAGGGAAATCATGGATGGTCTTCAAGGCTTCATTGTACACCTGTAAATCTGTGGGACAGACGGACGGAGCATACTGGAGGTCAGCACAGATGAATGCAGCTGTGTTTATCTGTCTGATTATAAAGTAGACGTACCAAAGGAAATGCCCTTTTCCTCTCGCAGCAGGTTGTACGTGGTGGCCATTATTGCTCCTTTGTTGGACACCATGCCAATGACCTCCACCACACCGCTCAGCTCCTCCTCGAGCTGAGACACACAATCATCACTGGATTATCATAAGATTATCTTCTTGTTGACTGAACAGGGCCCAATTTTTTTCACATAAAAGTACTGGACTACTGATCTCATATCCGTTTAGCATGCACCACACAAAGATTAGTTTATGTCCGACAATCAAAAATATTTTGTTGCTAGTACGTTTCCTACTCAGACAGCTGTCACTTTGTTTGGTTTGACACAAGAAACATTCAACAACTTATTTTATATGAAAATATTAATAGAATATATAAAAATACAATATAATATAGACATGCACAACATGCAGTGATACAGTGACATGTCAAACAAACTGAGCGAAGACTCTCTGTTGTTGTTTGTTGGGAGACTAAACAAACTGCTTTCTGTTTGTTCCTCTTTTTATTACCACAGTCACTGCTGTTATGGACTGAATGTGAACAAGCCACAGACACCACAGACTGTACAGAAAACTATATCATTTAGACACATTGTATATAAATGTAAATACTTTATATAGACTGTATATAAATGTAAATACTTTTTATAGACTGTATATAAATGTAAATACTTTTTATAGACTGTAGATAAATGTAAATACTTTTTATAGACTGTATATAAGTGCTGTAAATACCTGATACACTTAATAAAGTATTTCCTATACCCACACACCCTGGACAGAGGTGTGTACGCTCTCTGCAGTGTGAGGTTTGCTGTCTGTAACCTGTCAGGCTCGGGTTCATGTACTCACAGGCTCGTTCAGCTCCACAGTGGCAGTCTTTTCCTCTCCGTCCAACACGGTGAACGACTTTCCTGTCGGGTGTACCTGCCACAACACAGAGCCTCATCAGTGACATTCAGCGGTGACACTGTGATCATTTCCTCTCAGTCTGCCGTCCACACTGACCTTCTCAACCCGCCCGACGAAGCACACCGGCCTGTTGATGTGCTGCGACAGCATGGCGCAGTTTATTCTCGGTTTGGGGACGTCTAGCACGCTGGCCATCTTATCTGTGTGCTGCTCGGCGGTACTCTGCTCCGAACAATGCAGCAACGCGCGGGAAATCTTTAGCTCGCTGTTTTTTTTCTCAAACGGAAGCCCACGCGGGCGGAGTACAAATATTTACGTGAGCGCCGCGATGGTTATGAATACGGCGAAAGCAGGAGTTAAAATCGAACGCACTCAAACTTGCCTGCGACATTTCCGGTGTGCTCTGGCGCTATATTGACCGGAAACATCATCATACGCAGTTCCGCTACATGTCGCTGACTTGCAGCGGAACTATAGGTGGTATTTGTAGTTTCCACACGGACACGGACCGCAGGGAGGCCAGTGACGTTAGCACAACAACACAAAAACAGATGCGCTCACATGGAGCCAGTCGACAGGACATTAACGAGGTTACAGTCTGCGCCTTTCTGTCGCTGAGAGAAAGTCACCGAGCGGAGACACTTTGAGTCAGACTGACAGAGAGAAACACGGAGAGAGAAACATGGAGTGACTTTATTCAGGTGCTCAGGGTGAACTTTGAAGACAGCGACAGTAAGTCCAGCAGACCGTGCGAGTCATGGCCGGTGGAGGAGACCTGTTAGAGGGACGTTTCACTTTCACTGCGCTGTTCAGCCAGACAGGCACTTTAAGAGCAGTCTGTCCGTTTACTTTAAAAACAGTTGTTTAAGTTGCTTTATTAGATAAAAGAATAATTCGTTATCGGCTACATAACCCGCAGTGTCCCACTCCTGTGTATGTTCCTGCTGTGTGTGACAGCCCATCTCTCACTGTGCTGCTCTGTGTTTTCATATATTTTTGGCCCATACAATGGAGTGAAAAAGTCCAGTTTTCTCCAAGAGGATTAAAAACTTTAGGATTGATCGTCTTCATTTGTCTCCAGTCGACAGCTTGAGTGAAACTAATCCTTTCTAACAGTTTTCAGTGGATCACATGAACACATGAAGCTCACATAATGCTGTGTGTCTAACTTTCCATCTCTTCTGTGGACAGACGGTAATCATGTTCAGTTTCCTTGGATTTCGTAAAGATGGGAAGAAGTCAGCGTCTGAGAGGGAAGCAGATGGAGGCTTTGTCATCATTGGTGAGAAACATAATCTCGTATTAAGTCAAAGGGATATTTGGGCATTTGGAGGTTTTGTTTCACTTGCTAAGTAAATGCGTGCAGTAAATGTTTAAGTTGTAGACTTTTTAACCCAGAAACCTGAAGAGGTGAATGCTGCTGGAGGCTGATTATTTTTAGTTAAGAGGACTAAGAATGCTGGAGAAAAGTTTCATAAAGCTGTTGAAGTAACACTCATACAGACACCTCACAGGCGGTTTTATGCTACAATTCTACCGTTCACTGTTTTGAGCTTATTGAGACACCGATTTTTACAGAGGGTATGAAATACAAAAGGAAGCCATAGTACAGGAAGTTGAGGTTGGTTTACATGTGAGCTGTCTCATGATCATCCTTCACTGTGTGACAGAATATGATATATTACAGATTTCACAATTGCGTGTGCAACATTTGAAAATGTTGTAATATGTATTCCAATAATTGAGCATGAGCTGTCTTTCTTGAGCTTGGAAGTAGTTAGCTATGTTCTGATTTTCGTCATAGTTTCACCATTTCATAACACTGAAAAAGAATGTGCCTGTAGTCTATGTTTTAATATTTGCCCAGTCGATCCTGTTATTTGACATCACCTCTGTGACAACTGATTGTAAATCCTCCCACTATTTGTCAAAGCCACCTGTCTTTACCTAAGATCACAACAGTCCATGTGATCCAAGGTTCATCCTTAAAGCTTCATTTTACTCCCAGAGAAGTGCAGTATGGCTGTAAATCCCTCTTGTGGTTTCATTGGACAAGCTGGCGGACCTGACACAGATGGTCTGGAGCTGCATGTTATTTTTGGCAGAGGAGAAGAAGTGTCAGAGCCAGGCTTTCTATTTCAGATTGGTGCAACCAACTGAGCTCACAGACGTTCACTGCAAACTCCTTACCATTTACTTCTATTTAGTCCTCTTATCTTGTCCGAGATGAGCTTATATTTAGCTATTAGTTAATTAATGTAAACATGCCATCTCAGATCCAGTTCAATTAAATATGATCACCTGTTGGAGGAGACTTGAGCACGTAAAGTGTTCTTTTTCACTCATGTAGATCTCAGCAGAACAGAACAGACGACTCTTATGAGCCCAGTACACTCTAACCCGCTTTTCATCCCATCCGTGTTGGACAGGGCCTTCTCAGTTTGGAATGAACAGGGGATTACTTCTTTGAAGCATCTTTATATTAATGGCACATTTGCCTCATTCAACCAGCTAAGTCATGACTTCAATCTCAGAACAGAACAGACGTCCAAAGCTGAGGTGTTTGTTCCATGCAGATTAAATAACAGGTGCACAGCTCTTCACTGTGTCAGGCAGGCCACACCAAGCTGAGGCTGTGGAAAGTCCCAGCAGGGTGAGCCCGTCAGTCACTTCTACCATGTCCTTTCTCTTCTGTCTGCGTTGGGTTGTCCAGGCAGAAAGCACTGTTGTCATCTGTGTCAGCGCTTGTTGACAGGGTCACTTATTATGGAAGCAGTTGTGGATCTTGAAGGTTAATAACACACAGTGCAGCCTTCTTGTGATATCTGACAGTTTGTTCATAAGAATATTCTTTAATTGTGCTTAACATGCAGTATGACACAGTAAAGAGTGTGTCAATAACAACTGTTAAATGAATTATGAAATGAACTCCTTAAAGCACATGACAAGAGTATAGATTAAATAAAAAATAGGAGGCAGCAGTATATTCTGGTTCCAACCAAAGGGTCAAATTATACAAATAAGCCTTGAACATAGGAACATGGTCAGGCAGAGTCAGGCTTTCTGATATAATATAGTAAACAGTTCCAGAGTTTAGGCCAGCAAAAACTCAGCTCCCCTCAAACCTGAGCTGGGTTTGAGGAATAATTCGAAGTTATGAGGTAGGATGGTTTTAACAGTTCCACAGGACTGCAGTTAACAGTTTCTGTCATTATCAGTTCAAATGTTTTTGTCATATAATTGACAATTGATCAATAAGATATCAGAGGAAAGTGAGAAGTGGAGAGCAGGAGACTCTGCCTGATCGGCCTGAGTAAAAAGCTGCTCTGGTGGAATGGCATCAGGTTGTTCTGAGCTACTTGGCAGACGGCAGCAGGGTGAAGCTGTTGCTGGGTGGGTGTTGTCGTTTAGTATCTGAGGGTGACAGTCAGAGGAATGGGGTGGACTGTGTTAAATGCTTATGTGAAATCAACAAACAGCATGCTGTAGGTGTTGTTACTTTCAAAGTGTGTTAATAGTGAGCGAGGGACGGTGAAGCTCTGTTGGTTCTTCATGCAGAAGCTACAGATGCACAACCAAACGCTGAGGATGCTGGGATGTTGTGTTTACTGTTCAAAGCACTTCATCAGAATGTGTGTGATTTCCACCAGGCAGAAGTCATTTAGACGCTGCAGAAATGTCAATACTGATAAAATGAATTATTTATCAACCAAGAAAAGAGATCACCAGATTAATCAATAATGAAAATGATATAAAGTTGCAGCTTTAAACTGAAAGGGATGATCAGAGGAAGCAAAATCTGTTTTAGTCTACGTGTCACACCCTAAAAGCCTGAAGTCAGCATTTAACCCCAGAATCACTGTCTCACATTTAAAAAAAAACAGCAAGTGAAGTGAGTGACCACGGCAGACAACTTGTGAAAAACACTTCCTAAGCTGATGGTGGATCAGATGACTGTAGATTTTAGCTGCATGAACACAAAGAAGGCTTTGGGCCTTGTTGACTCCCTGATGAAAGCACTCCTCGTCCACTGGGGACGCTGCTGTGGAGACACACGGGGCCCAGATGAGCGACAATGACATCAGTGGAAACGGTGTCATTCTGTGGACAAAGTCACTTCGACCCAGGAGAGGAGGAGGAAGAGGAGGAGAAGAATCACAATACTTTTTCACTTTCCAGCATGCACGTTCCAGTCACAGCTATAGTAGTGTTTATACCACAGTGTGAAAATGGCTGATGTCTTTATGTGACCCATAAGCTGCTAACCACAGTTTTCCCTATTCACAAGATAAAGGCAAAATGGGGCAAATATACAACCACTCAGATTTGGAGACTCAAGCTTCAGCTCAGAACACTTAATACAGTGAAATTGTGTTTGCTCTTTCCCAGCAGGCCTAATGCTTTTTAATCCATTAATGCAATCACATAACCACTTGTACAGAACAAGTAAACCATTGACTTGGTTTGTGCTGAAGGAGAAGAATTACTCTAAGTTAAGTCTCAGCACAAAGTCTCTTTTGTTTTGATTACCATTGAACGAGTGGGTCTTTGAGAATAAAACACTTATTATAAAGAAAAGCTCACTTTAAGATGGACAAAAGCGATATGTAGAGTTTGTATTTGTTTAGCAGCAATTGTGAGGCAACTGTTAAACTGGTTTTATTTAGTTTATTTAGTTCAGAAAGAGTGAGTCATAAGGTGTGTTTTGTTATGAGGAAGTTGGGAGCAGAAAGGTCAGTTTGTTAAGCTGCCTGTAGCCTCTGTGATCAGATCATGAAATCGTAAAACAGTGAATGCTGTGGGAAACAACTTCTGGACGCCTGAACCAGCTGTTGTACCAATCCGTTCAGTAGAGGTCAAGCTATTTTAAATGAACATGTCATGCAGGTGGTGCTAGGCAAAACGTCAGACAATCAACAAAGTCAGAATTGATTGCTTCTATGGTTTTATCCATAGGAGCAATATGGTTTTTATTTTTCATGGTGAATTTATATGCGCAGTTTTATTGTTTGGCCTGTAAAATATCAGAAAACAAGAGAAAATGTGTCTTAAAATTGCTCGCTTTGTCCAAAAGTTATCAATCCAAATATTCAGTTTAACCCGCAAATGATCAGAGTCTAGTTTTAGCTCTAGTTTCTGTTTCTGTTTTACATTTTTGACATACTAACTGGTATCCATGCATGCTGAAAAACAACTTTCTGGGTTTGATAAGGGAGGAGCTGATCTGAACTTTGATTCTGTCATTGGAGTTGGTGTAAACTTCTGTTTCGTGTTGTGCAGGAGAGACAGCTGAAGAACAGAGGAGGACGGCGCAGACCATGAACATCACACAGCGGTCAACAAACGTCATAGTGCAACCATCAAAGGTGAGCCCGTTCAGGCTTTCTGTTCATGATAGAAAGTTTGCACTTTGGCCTTAAATTCAGCACTGTGGAGCTCAACAATCAGAGCAATAAAGGAAGAACGTGTTAATTTCACAGCAGGAAACAACCTGCAAGTTGTGTTTGTCTTTATACACTGACTGATCATTGTGAGAGCAGTAGAAGTGAGCATCCCAGCTGGCCTTGTCACGTGTGTGTGTCATACAGAGCAACCACCACTGCTGTGATGTTGACAGCTGCTGGAGGCTGAACCAGTGTGCCAAAATGTGCCACTACATTGACCACGCTGACTGAAAACTGAGCTGAGACAGAATCCACAGAGCTCTGCAGACCCTCGGACTGTTGTCACGTTTACTTTCTGGGCCATAATTCTAACTAATCTAGACGAAGGAAGTTTACTAAACCAGCGTTAAGTGCTTAGTTTCTAATCCAGGACATTTTAGCAAGAAGCGGTGTTTATGTGCAGACATTTGGTCCATGTGGCATCCTGCAGCTACCACATGTCACAGTCACAGAGTGGCTCATCCTTCCAGCGTTAATCACATGGTGCAACAGGAAACACTGAGGTGCAGTAACATTGTAACCTCAAATTGTCACCTCACATGTTCTCAACATGAAGCTGTGGCAGTAACAACGGTAACAGTGGGGGGGTCATTGTCCTACAGAACAGGTTAAAAATGCCCACATGTAGATTTATGCCAACTTTTAACCTGAACTAAACTCATGCTTGTAATTTAGATTGTCCTGCACTTACAAAAACTACATACTAACACGGTTGCCTTTTAGAGTGCCTTCGTGTTTTACAGCCAACTTCAAAACAAATGAAAAAATGTGTCATGTTTAATTGCCTTCCACAACAACCCATCGAAGCCTTCTGATCTAACACCCCTTCAGGCAGGACAGCATTGTTTTGTCACTCACTTTGATGACTCATCCCTCCTCTCCAACTTCCACCCTACAAAGTTTTGTGGCTGTATAATGTCATGCTAGCTTCACCAGCTATCATTCTCATGGCTGCTAGACATCTTTGTCTGTTGTGTAAGCATGTGTCATTTTTAAGCGTTGAAGAACCAAGTGATGTTGCATGTTTTTCTTCACTCTCCAAAACTCCTCCTGCACAGTGCAGCATGGTCATGGCTTATAACATGATGTGGAGATTTTACCGCAGTGTAAAGTTAAAACACCAGTATCCTCTTTATTGAGGTGAACTACCTCGTTCTCATGAAAGATAAAAAGGAAACCACCAGCACTGTTTGCACAGATTTGATTAGTCAAATGATGCCAGACAACCCCACTGTTCAACTATTCAAACAACCAAACTTCATGGCTGTGTATGACAATGCATGACTAAAATCTAAACTACCAGCATGTGAAGCAGGCTGCCTATTTAATTACAGATTCATTTGTTACAGATATCATACATGTATTTTTTTCATATTTGAGTTCTTGTTCTCTGGTGTGTTAGTGTGATGGGCTTGTTGAGATTTTATGTAAACCAGCATGTCGACATGTTACCAGGCTGTAAGTCATCAGACAGTTTAACATGGCAGAGCCAAACCTCTGGTGTCGATTTGCTCCTCTGAAGTGTTACTTTAACATAATGGGGATTATATTTCATAAGTCAATGTTCACACCAGCCTGTTGTTTGGCAGGGATGTGATTGATTTGATCAGATTTGAATCAAAAGTTAAGTAACGGTGCTCGTATTACGTTTGTACAAAGGCTTGAATTTTTCAGTATATACTTTCTCCCTCAGTTTTCTGGTGCTGCTGGAGATTTTTGATGGTGAACACAAGGCTATTTATTCTTTTATTAGCTACTTTCAAATGACATTCAACATAAAAAAACAGACTGCCTCCTCTGCCTGTCCTATATTTGGTGAGAGATTACTACGGGGTGTTTGACAGCAGGCCGTCAAAGTCAAAGTCTAAACTTTCTTTTCTCTGCCTGGACACAGTTTACACAGTGTGGTGTACCCTTTGCTCAAACTGTCCCAAAAATAATGAGAACTGTACAATCTGACATCTGTACATGACTGGTGAAACAGCTGACAATCAAGAAAACAGCCAATCAGAGCTGCAGAGCATAAAACAGTTGTGCCTTCTCTTTGAGTGCACTTTTTTTATGTGCAATTCCAAATCATGTGTCACATAAAGGAGGCATGTTGTTGTGCATTGTTGTGCAACTATTTTGATAATTACAATGAACTACTTTCACTGATTTCTGCTTATTCAATGTGAAGAATTTGTGCTCTTTTCTCTCATATGATGAGAAACTTAAAATCTTTGGGTTTTGGACTGTTTGGGTGATGACAAAATACCACCAACCTGGGTGTGTACATCAGATATTTTCAGTATTTTCTTTTCTTAATTTTATGATGGTTCTAGAATAATTGTTAGAGTAATTGATAATGAAAATAACTGTTGCAGCCCTGTAATTCAGTGACCAACATGTGGCACTACAGTGCCACCAATGGTCAAGAACCCCACAGAGTGGCTTTGAACTGTTTTGTAATGGATCATTTTTCACTTTTACTGAAGTCATTAACAGCAAAGTGCATTTACTCTTTACTCTATGTGTGAATTTCGTTAGGTTCGTTTCTTTATGGTAATTTCTCATAAATATATGCAAAAAACTATGAACAAAATCATTATTATATACAAAGTCACCATATCCTAACTTCTAGCATCTATATAGGATCCTTGTTTTGTGCTTCATTGTAACTTTGCTGGAGAACGTAACAGAAAACAAGACGTGCGACTTTGTTGCTGCACCCTCCCTGCATTCCAGTCCTAAAGGAAACCTCTGCCTCTTAATTGCAGAGGAATAACCATTTCCTGTAACAACATCTTCTCTGTGGTCACATTTGCCTTTAATTACACGCTAAGGCACAAAACAAATCTGCCACTCTGGATGAATTTAATATCGAGGCCGATTCTGAAGGCACAACATGCTGTGAGAAAAGAATGGCATCACCGTCTTTTAAAAGGTTAAAGGAACAAAACCTTTTTTATAAATCGCACATGTAAACCTCACCCGTATCACACAACCTCATCAGGCAACCACAGCCTCAATGAAAAGCAGCATGTAGAAAAACAGCTCTCTCTGCAGAGGTAGCCTGAGAACACAACGCTTAATTTCCCTCTGGCCAATGAGCTTTGTGAGGACTGTTTACATCACTGCTTCGGGTCTTGTTGCATATCTTAACTTATACAATCCAAAGTCACTGCTGCATGTTGAAAGTCCACGTTCAGCACGTACTCGACCGTTGTTGAGACACAGCTGTCACCTATAATGTTGACTTAATATGTAACTTCCTTCCTTAGGATGTTACAGACGTGAAGGCTGGTGTCTGTGTTCTCAAGATACCCAAGTTGTGATTTTAAAAGGAACACTAACTTAAATATGTAAAGCTTTGATATAACAGCACAGCAACTTGGCAAATAAGAAGCCAAGCAGAATCATGGAACAACCTTGACAAAACAGTGAAAAAGAGCAGAATGTCCACTTCCACACTGAGAAGAAGTGAGTGAATGTGTTTCATGTTTGGTATCAGAAGCAACAACAGTACATGATGTGTGGTCAGTTCATTTGGACAGGGAAGGATTTTTGTGTTATGGTTTTATCATTTTAACAGCTCTGGAATTTAAACAGTCACAGCTGGTGTGTCTAAGTCATAGGAAGAGTACTGTCTTTGGGATTCACTCATCCAACTTTTGTCACCTTGGTTTATTTAGATATTAGGCTGTCAATCAGTTTAGCGACAGTTAAGTATTAAAAACCCTTGAACACCATTTTCTGTGATACTACATTCTGTAGCCTGTTTTCAGTGTGTATGCTGTGTGCTAAAGTCTGTGTGGTGTATTTGTGGAATGCTCCTAGATTTAACGTGATCTGAAAAGGTCAACCATTGGCACGTTTACCGGTCCATTAACTGATTCCTGCTTGAAAAACATCACGCAGAGCCTCCTGTCCTGTGTCAAACTACCTAGCATTGTTTGGAGTACGCGGAGTACTGTCCAGTGCACATTTGTACTTGTATACGTATGGTGGTGGTGCTATCAGTGGATGAAATCGGATGCGGAACTACAAACCAATACCTCCACTGATAGCTAGAGAGGGACTCATGTTAAACCCTTGCAATAAGTTTGCATCCAGCTTTAAATGTGCAATCAGGAAGTGGCACAGCAGCATTCATTCTCTGTGTGTTGTGTTGCGTACTGTGGTGCCACAGTTGGTTATGGCTAGTTTTGTTGGTAAGAGCTTGATAAACACAAAAAAGCTGTGTTTCTCATACAGTAGAGCAGGATGATGTAAATTTCCATATGTCACTGATGTCAAGATGTTTAGCAGTCGGCACAAATTGCTAAACAAGCCTAACTCCAGGCAAAAGAGAGGCACATTCTTCCTACCTGAGGAAATCACCACAGGAGAGTTATTTTACTTGACGTTCTTTGAAATTCCGGTATTTATTTTAAGTATGTAGTGTTGCTCCAGGGACTAATCTCATTATGTTGACTATAATTGAAGCACATGTGGCTAACCTGCTATATTACTGCACATAGATTTTTTTTTCTTGTTCAGGTAACTTCCAGAGCATCACGTGAGGGGTCACACCACATAAACTAAAATGCTGTATATACTAATTATGTCAAATGTACAGATATTTATGTTTATATAAGAGTACAAGTTTAAACTCTGGCCAAACTGGAGAAATTACTAAATGATATCCGTATGCATCCTTGGCTTCTTTGAATTCTCTGAATTCTCACTATTGGCCCACAGAAATACACAAAGACAGTTCAGGTACTGTTCCCTGCTGCAGTGCATGAAGACAAATTGAAGATGGTGGTTCATCAGCTCCAGGAAGATATCTATATGAAATAAATAAAAAAACCTGTTCTTTCTTTAGAAAAGTTCAGGTTTACTTGGATGTGTCTTTCCGTGTTAACATTTTTACAAACATCGACATGGTCATTACCTTCTGCTTGTGGGGTTAAAAAAGTTGAATCACTGACGAGACTAGATGACCAAACATGTTTATAGGAAGTGTGTGTGAGTAATGTGTCAACAGTGCACGTTAACATTAAATGTGTCTCCCTCTCCTCACAGTCGTCCTGCAAATTTCCAGCTCAGCCCACCGACACAAAGCCCCCTGCAGCTTTACCCGCCACCGCGCCGACAGCAGGGATGTCAGCGGTGGAGGCGGCGTCCGCTCTCCCAGATCTCCTCGGGGACATCCCCTTCACGCTGGCTCCTCACGTCCTGGCCATGCAAGCAGGGTTCCCCTTAATCCCTGATGTGCTGCTGCCCCGGGACATAAACTACAACCTGGCTAGTTTTCAGTATGACTTCACCTTAGAGAACTCTGTGCTTCACAATGCCTAGTCTGCTTCAGCTTTCATTTCAGGATTGTCACCTGGAGCTGACACTGTGGGGAGTTGGTGGATTGATGGGTATGTGAAGTTTTAGCCCTATTAGAATGTAAATTAAGAAATTGTGATTCTGTAGCTTTATGATCCAAGTAAAAACTTAATTAAATGACATAAAACATTAAATAAGTTGAGGAACTATAAAGCTCCTTAACTGTTTTCTACTTAAATGTAGAAGCCTTTAAATCAAATGACATTATATTGGAAAGGACACGAGGAAGAATTGAAATTTCACTGACAGAATGATGAATGATGGTGAAAAGCCCTGAATTTATAGATTTACAGATCTGATGTGATTTCTTTGTTCCATGTGCTGCTCTCAACATGGACATGGTTGAACCTGAATGACAGACATGGGCCTGGGTATGATTGGTTAAGATATCATGACTGTACAGTGAAGGAGCGAAGGTGTAATAATGATGTTGTTGAAGTGTAAACGGGATAATTACTGTTTATTACAGCTTGGCTTTCTCTCTGTTTTGATAACACTGTACTCATTAAGACGTTTGCTAACATCTGTGAAGGTAGCTACCAAAAAGGCAAAAGGGTGAAACCAAAAATGAAGCAAAAGTTGGTATTAAACTGTTGCCCAGAGCTGTGCACACAGCCACAAGGACAGGAGGTCAAAGATGAACCAATAACGATGTGAGTTACAATGGTGATGTTTTACAGCGGTGAGCGTTGTATTTGATCCTGTTTTTCCTTTGTTTTCACTTCCAACCTGTCCGATCATCTGATAGCTACAGTTCTGCTACCCTGGCTGAGCTGGACAGATCCAGTCAGAGTATTTGGTTTGTGACCATTTGGTTGAGTGAAGCCTCGGGTTTGGTTGTGTTTGGTTATTCAGACATCCAAGCAGCCACACTTGCTGATGGAGCCCTATTAATTTTAGTTTTCCTTCTGATTTTTGATTTTATTTTACTCTGCTGAAAGTTTGAAAATTCACAAAAATTGGCAAGTGAGCTTTCCCAATGTGGAGGCACAGAAAATGACACTCATTGACCCCAAGGTGGCACTTTAATAACAAATTATCTCAGAAACGGCCTAGCCAAGAGTCCAAATTCACTAATCCTTTAAATCTCTACTAATCTGCATCTCTACTTTCTCTCATGGTCCTCTGCTCTAAAAATGGTGCTCCTTTTTCTCAATATTCTTGAAATCCAGTTTTCCAAAACTTGTCAGAAACCATTGGGTTAAAACTTTGTCAGGATCATCTACAGGCTTTGTCGATCTAAAGTTATCAAAAGAATTTTACATCTGTTCAGTTCTGATGAAAATATATTATTTTTTAAAATTAGCAATAACTCACAAAAACTTGGAGTATTAACCAGAACCGCACTGTGCCTCACCTCTCAGGGTGGCTCGGCACAAATACAAAAGTTTATACTTAATAATCTCATGCACTAGGCTCGTGATTCAGTCAGTGCAATGCAAATTTTAAATCAAATATTTGACAATACACCAGGAATAAGCAGAATGGTGTGCAATTTTTTTTCGATTCATTAATTCGATGAAAAACATTTAATAAAAGTACCCCAGTTTTGCGCATGGTAAGAAGGTGTGTGACAAGCCTGTCTTCCTTGTGGCACGGTGAGTAATTCACTTTCCTCTGAGACACACAGGTCCAGAGTTTGAATCTCCAGGTGGCGATGTCCTGCTTGCCAACAATGTAGCAAATCAAGTTTGTTTTAAAGTGTTTATTGTATGCTGCCCTGTGTCTGCTTGGATCCTGCTCATTGTGGCTATATCTTCAAATGTGTTTAATTTAGACATTTCTCTCTCTCGCTGTGCCAATCTTCTGGTGTGTGTGCATCTTTTGTTTGTGTAACTACACAGTGCCCACAGGGAATAGCAACTGTTGTAGCGAATGCAATGCAACAGTAATCAAGCATAAATATAGCTTAAGGTGTCAGGTCCAGTTCAGGTCTCAGTTTGCCAGTGCCAGTTGGTTCAGTCAGATTGCGATGTAAAGACCTGGATGTGAGCCAGGTCCAGGTTTCAGTTTTAGGTCTGCTCACTGTTTGTTTTTCTTGCCAAGTCAGAGTTTGATGCCTCTATTTCCAGAACTCAGTAATGAACTTCAAGAAAAAAAATCTATTTATTACAGATATAAATGGCAGCCAAAACTCCAAAAATATAATAACAAGGTTGTACTGACAGAATGATCCTTTTAGCAAAGCAAAGGTTGATATTTTATTGCATGTGCTTCCATTACCCCAATAGGGTATCATTTCAAATGGTACAAAAATACTTTATTTCTGCTGGTTTTAGGATATGATTAAACAATACTTTTGGTTGAGCTTTAGTACTTGGTTAAGAAATTGCCTACTATACCACTGAGTTGAACTCAAGTCAACGTAATAATTCATGTTGGGTCTTTTGAATCATCTGTTATGTACAAACTGCAACTTACTGCTCTGCATTTTTCTGCATCATTATGTATTGCTTTGTTTGTTATGTTCATTTTATTATTGAGTATTTGGTTCTGTGTTACAAGATCTAGCTTACTTGCTGTTTCCATACCGTTTACTTCTTGCATTTAACTTCTTAACTCTGAAAGACTTTTGAACTGCTGTTTTGAAATTTGCTATATAAATAAAGTTTACTTACTTACACCTGGAGGTAATTCAAGTGATACATGAAAATGTATAGTATTGCAGTTCTTACTAACTACAGCTTTTATGTGATAATTTAATATTATGAAATGTATATATTTTACAGTTACAATCAAAATGAGTCTAACCCCCTTCACCTGCGAGATATTCCAGTGATGTGGAGCTTAACATAAGGCGAGTGTGAGGGCCATTCACAGATGGGAATGATACCTAAAACAAACCTGGTCCAGGAGTCACAATCTGAATCTCACTGAAAACCTTTGTTGGAATTTAAAGACAGCTGCAGCAGCAGGTGAGCCACAGAAGTTTAAATTTGTGATGGACTAGTGACCAGTCCAGAGTGTGTCCCACCTCTCTGTTAATGCCAGCTGAGGTCAACTTTAGACCTCACCAACTCTATGGATAACCAGTATAGATAATGAAATAATGGATGGATTTTGCACATGAGGAATGGACAAAAATTCTAAAAGAGAGGAGTCAGCAATTTGTGACCTTCACCTCCAAATAAAGGTCAAAGGATGGTTAACACAATATTTACTTTCAGGTTGAAAAGGTTTCTTTGTGGGCTTTTTTATAGAATTTTTAATCTGCCATTAGTGCCATCAGTGAGCTCAAAGATCACTCACATAAGTATTATTATTTTTTGACTGCGCACCAAGGCCTTAGTTGGCATATTTTCATTAAATCTGTATTCACAGCACTAGAAAATCTGTTAAGGGGATTAAATAATATCTTTGGCACAACGCAGTCGAATATGCATCCCATTAATTACTCTCACTTTGCATGTGGAGAGAGGTGAAGAGATGAAGCTATGTGACTGAGCTCTTTTTATATTTGCTATAAATAGCTTATTAAAACTGGTACTGACACAGTGTGCGGGTACTACAAATATGTGAAGTCACTTGTTTGTGTTTGGGATTGGCCTTACACACACACACACACACACACACACACACACACACACTGTGGCTGTCTCTCTGATGTACTGTAAGTTCCCAACTGTGAGGGCCTTTATTTAGCTCACCTCAGTATTTCCTCCATGTTTCTCATATTCTTGATCCACAGCAGAAGTTCCATTATTAAAGCTCTCGTCATATTCATCACTCTGCTTCTCGGTTTCTCTCCTCGAAACTTCTCACATTTCGATGAAGTGATACATACTCATATAGACAAGCACTTGTTTTGGTGAATTGACTAAATTTGATGAATGGTTCAGAATAACTTGTTTAGTGCTCAGTCACAAAGTTGAGTACTTGGTAGGCTTTATTTTTGA
>JBAJHX010000040.1:1263966-1282690 GCA_037176925.1 Amniataba percoides | reverse complement strand
AGCTGTCTTCATCTGAGACTTAACTTTGACCTTGATTTTAACACAGCATTAGAATTGGGATTACCCTGTCTTGACCTGGGACCTGGCCTTGTTGGTCTTAATATGGGACTTGTTTTTGACTTTAGCTGTCTTGACCTGATCTGTTACTTGGGACTTGGATTTAGATTATATAGCTGTGCCTGAGGCTTACAAACGACACAAACTGTAATGTTATCCTATTTAAGCACATTTAAGTAGGACATGCACCTAAAACAAATACACCTAATTCCCCACGAGGTGCTCATCAACCAATAACACTGCCTGAATCAGTGCTAGTTAACCTGCCGCTTGTTTACATTGGTTACAACGCCCACATGTCCAATGAGCAACCCTTTCACACAACCAGGAAGTAACCAAGCACCAATCAGAGAGTAGTTGTAGTGATTTGGTCCCACCCAAGGTCCAACCTCCACAGTCAGAAGTTGTTTCAACAGGCTGCTGAGGGTGGAAATGGTGATAGAGGAGTCAGGAGAAACACAACAATGAGAAGTTTACTTCAGGACCGCGATGTTTGGACAGACAGTTAAGCAGGTAACAGTTCAGTAGTGCTGTTTAATACTCAGACAAGTTAAAAAAATAAGCGGTAACTTTGTATTACCCGTCGCGAGCAGTATAGAAATGTAAAGAGGAGTCTGTTTTTGTCTGGACGTCGTGAATTCACTTGAGAAACTTTGGTAATGGCAGAGATGCTTCACATGGACAGCGTGTAAGGCGTGTTCTGTCAAAAAAAACACCCAAAACAAAGTTGTAAAGTGACGCGCCGAGCTGTTTAACGGGACATTGTACTTTTAGCACTCATATAGTTGCATAATAAGTGAACGTGGCTGGTCATGTCAGCATCAGCAGCAGCCAGCTCAGCCAAGCAGCGGCTCCCTCTCAGCGGCTCCCCGCCTGCCTCCTGTAACAGCAGCCCCGCCGCGCTCCGGCTGCAGCCTATCCGCGCCACGGTGCCCTACCAGCTTCTGCGTGGAAACCAGCACAGCCCAACCCGCTCCGCTTCCTCCTCCTTCTCAGTAGCCGGGAGCAACACAGGACCGACGACGTCCCGTTGCTCCAGTCCCGCCAACCCGGGTGGAAGCGGCTCGGACGGCAGGCCGGTCGCCAGGCAGAGACTCTCTCCGCCGGACAGCAGGAGCTCCCCTGAACGCCCTCCCTACTCGCCTGTCTCCAAAGGTAATGTCGCCCTTTGGAGTAAATGAAGTTCATCTAATGCGCCCATCATCGTTCAGATAGCTCGGTGCTAACTTAATGCTAAGTGTCGCTCTGCCTCGTATGGAGCGACCGTCACGCCAAACTGCCTTGACAAATCATGCAATTTAAGCCTTTCGCTGATAAATTAACACCATACATGCGACTGAATAGGACAATTAATACAATTTAAAATAGCCACACACTGCTCTTGTATTCGGTGCAGGTACAGTCCACAATCCTACATTAAGCTGAGCTAAAAAGTCCAACTTTAATAATTTTCCCTGCTATTAGCCATCCGCCGCCACGTTGTGTTTTGGTTAGAGAAGCTAGTGGAAATAACCTGCGAAGCAGCTCAGACTATGATATTTTAATTCAGATGCGCACAGTTATGTAAATTTGATGTATACCGAATTGTATAATGGGCTGTCATCATTCAGACAAGGGTATTGATATTTTTTAAAAACCATACAACTTTCTCAATAAGCCAGAGAACCTAAAATGATCACGGTTTCTATAGCAAGTCTTAGCGTAGCCAGCCGTTCCAACTGCGATTGAACTATCCTGTTTTTTGGGGGGCGATATGCTAGGCTAGTTGGCTAGCTTTCTAATTGGATCATAATTCATTTAAAGTCCGATGGCTGACGTTAAAAACACAAAGAGTGACACATTTAATCGCTATATTTCCACAATAAGTCCTGCATCCACGGACCAGTTTGTATCACCATATCAGCAGTATTTTTAGCATACCACAGCTTAGGACGATGGCTCTATTGGAAAATCAAGCTTGTGTGTCACTAGGCATTTAAACGGAGTATTCGTATCCCTTGTTGCTATGGTACATTTGCATTATCCTTGCGATGATGAGGTAAATATGAGGATGTGGATGCATTTGTGGTGACGCTGCAGCTACTCTGTCGAGGACACACAGGGCTTACTTATCTACATGACACGGCCCTTCAGTCCGATTTTCACAATCATCTGATTTATTCTTTATTCGTTACATTGAGGTTGTTTACCATGAATGAAAGGAAAAAAAAATCAGCCGTCAGTTGGTAGGTCTGTGGCTCCTATGGCAACATTGGGGCCTAGCAGTCTGTGAGACATAAACAGAGCCCTCTGGGCAAGCAGGCCATCTTCTGCTATTACATGCATACGATAAAAATACTGGTTAGCAAACAGAACAAACGAGGTTATGTATTTGTATATGCTTTCCTTACATACACACTAAATAATCTGAGGTGTTGTTGAAATCCAGCCAACATATAGCACCTGTCAGGGCTACTTCATGGTTACTGCATGTTTCTGTGTGGAGCTGTATGGTTTGCTCTAATGTTTGAGATCTGTTCTGATTTAAGGTGTGACAACCAGTCATATGCACATCTTTTCACAATAATTGGTGGTAGTAGTGGTGTGTCCGGGGCATTTTGAGCGGGGTGGCCAAAGGTGGGGCTTGCACCTGGCCAGGGTGGCACTAAGCATGGTGTCTTGGGTCCCTGCCAACAACCAGTAAACACACACAGATGGCTCACTTTCATTTTGATGACCTTTGATGACAGTGGCCACGTGAGTCAGATGTGAGGCAGACAGTGTCGTCACAGGCTGACATTTTACATACATAGATAGCTCAACTAACATTACATCCTGTTCATGCTGGAATTGACATTTTAGTCTGTTTAGGTATTGGTGTGGTCACGAGTGGCTTATGGTATATTAAACAAGTTTTAGTTGATAGTTTTAGTTAATATTTTGTATACTTAAAATGGATCTAAAGACTGTGTGACGTGAAAGGTGTCGTGGTAGTGATGAACCCATAAAGAACTGTCACTCATGCTGCAGTTCCCCTCAGCTCTGGGGAGTGTTTTGGCATCTATTAGTTCACTGATTTGGTTTTATAACCCACAAACTACCCCATCATCGCTGTTAATTCCAGTTGATGCAAGCAGCTGTTTTTAGCAGGAAAAACTAACTGTATAACCAGTATAGTATAGGCACAGCATCACACAGAAGACAGACATACACAGTGAAACCTTGTGAACGTAGTGGGGCCTTTATATGCTAAAGAGACATTTCTCATTTCAGAATGACCAAACTAGGGCTAAATGAACACTGAATATTGGACTAAGCGTCATTAGCTTATTTGCTGCTCTGTCTCTACCGGATGTGTATGAAGGAAAAAAAAAAACCCCAAAACATTATTAGGTAATTATATATTAGCTGTTGTTTAAAGCATGCCCAATTGGTCAAAATTCAGTTAAACATTTCAATCTTCGATCAAAACCACTTTTAGCCAAGTAAAAATCTTCCAGTACAAAACTGTCTTTTAGAGAGAACACAGTAGTTGAACAATATTTTAATTTGTGGCCACAAAATGTGTGTATTGTCTAAAGTGTCATGATTTACCATGGATATGTAGATTAAAAACAGGATGTAAGACAGTGAGGGAAACTGTGACAAAAATCTACTGAAGTACATGCATATAGACCATAACAGCTGATTATGATTTCACTATTTAACACTCCTTCAGTTAGAGAGGAACCAATCAGTGAAACTACACACCGTAGTGTTGGTTGGAATAATGACTTGCATCACTTGGTTCTTGCATCACTTGTAAACAATTACCTTATTTGGACATTATGCTGATCTGCTGTCAACAGCATCCAGATATATGTAGTGAAATTTAGTTTTCCTAAGTTGACCTGTCACCTGATTGATGTGAAGTTGGAACAGACTTCTAAGTGCAAGAATCATCAGTCTTCAGTGCCTATTAATAAACATTTATACATTTAAAACATTTTTAACCAGATTAAGAAGACAATCCTTGTAACAAAGTTTTCTGTATATCCATGGCTAATTGTGCAAACAGGAAGTGGTAACAGGAAATTCAGCAAGACTTATCATAGTGCAGATTTGCCTAAATGAAACAAATAAAGGCTTAAAACACAAAGAGGTGTAGATAATGTCAAGTTTAATATTCAGATACTTTTGATTGAGATCATCAGTTTTCTTCAGATTTCTTAGACAGTGCTTGCAATGGTGTGTATAGGTTATCTTATGTTATTGTTGTTTAAATTAGTTTAAATTAACTAGTGCAGCGCCCTTTCAAACTGTGCCCGTTAGGAAGGGGCTGATTGTTCAGCCTCTGGTATTCCAGCTTCTTTGAGAACCACTCTTACAGAGAACCCCATAATCAACACTACATTTCCTTGGATCCTCAGCAATACACCTGCAAAGTGTGAATTTGATCGGATGAGTGGCTTTTGAGATTTATGACGATTTGTGAATTATGGACAACAGTCCAGACAATAGATCCCTTCCATTTATTAGTTTGATTACATTAAAGCCTCTGGAAACCTGAATCTTCAAAATCCTCATCAGTTATCCCACCCACCTTTTTAGCTGAACCTAGCCTTCGCCTCTACCTAGCCTTTTGCAATGCGTCAGCTAACTAGCTAAACACAGAGTCCACCTTCCCTCGTCCTGCTGGGGTTTTGTGCCCTTTTAGCTTAGAGCATGCTCCACCCACTGAGAGCAAAAGCTTGATCCAGAGAGTTGAGATGAAGGACGGTCTCTGATGATGTGGGCAGAAACAGACCATCGCTTGTCCAGCCTCGGTCCCATTTTGAGCACTTTACCTTCTAGTGAGTAGACATTAGGAGCAGCCATCGGTCCATGCTGTTAGTTTCTCGTATATTGGCTTTCTTTCCCCTCCACTTGGGACGGTTGCACCATACATGATGGTATGATCCAAGTGGCCTGTAGATGTCTTGGTCTCAAGATCTACTGCTCTTTATTCAAACTCGAAGCTTCATTTTCCAGTGCCTATATATTTTCACAAAAAAATGGCAGATCAAACCAAAAATGTATTGAACTTTGCCTCAGCCAGATTCTTGAGAAATTATCTAAACACCAAAATGACCTTGGACCAGGTTTCCAGAGGCAGAGGAAAGGGAGTGGACCAGGTAAAGTAAGACTGGCCAAAATGGATTCATTGACTGGGAGTGAGACTCTTTATTACCCAACCACACTGATCCAGGGTCAGACACACAGCATGATGTTATTTCAGTCACGGCTGGGCCTATTCTAAAAAACTGAACCTATATTTTGTTTTGCATCTGCCCCAGTTGTCACACGGCCCATCGGGAGCACCAGGAATGTTTCCGATGGCCAGGCCGACTATGCCCGTCGCAGTTTTATCCAGTACTTGAGGAGCCACAAATTTTGATGAAGATGGCCACCTTGTAATTCTCAGGACCTGGACATGAAACACATTGTTCTAATTTAAAATGCCTCTGTAAGCAAGTCTGTGTCCAGGTCACTAAAAGTGAAGAAAGACTTTTTTTTTTTTTTTTGCTTTTCTGTTATTGTGTAGTAGTCAGGAAACAAGAGACAGTGTAATATTCTATTACATAAAGTGACACATCCTTTACATAGAAATGAGATGCAAAACCTGTGAAAGTGTCCTTTAAGTAGAACCCTCTGAATTATGTATGAGCCCCTGGGTTCTCTGTGGTTTGAGATGGTCATATGACTCAAAGTCATGCTGGATGACCTTGTTATCCCACAAAAAAGGATTTCAGCATCAACCAAATGTAAGAATGAACTCACAGATAGGACCAGCTCTGAGCTACTGTAACTAACACAACAATGCTTACACATTGTAGTTTCTTAAATCATACAAGGCCTGTGGCTCTACAGATGCATTAGAAATACTGTTGATTGATATGCTCTGTGCTAATACTTGCCATAGGCTTAAATCTTTGAAAGCAAATAATATAAAGGAAGTCCAAATGTCCATCACTAGATTTTCCTCTGTAGCCACCAGTGCTGGAAGAACGACTCGGATCTTAGTGGTACAAACAATAGAAATTAAAATTAAGTGCCCTGCATTCAAAATGACTTGCTTGTGGCGGCTTGAAGAAATGTCTCAGCTCAGTCTGTAATTGTACCCATCAGGCAGCACAGAGCAGTTTCGCTGTTCATTTTGACACAAAATGAGCCTCATATTCCAAATGCAGTATAATTTTGTGGCTTTACTTGGGACATGTCCCATCACACAGACTTTTAAGATCAACATTTTTTATGCATGTTGAATTATTCACCTTTCAGTTTACTAGGTGGTTTTAGCCGTGCTAGCAGCCTGGCTCTATGGACTATAATGTTTGGTCAGATTAAAAGAAAAAAACAACATAAAGTTTAATAGCAAGGCACTGGACCACCATGTGCCTCCAGAGCAACTTCAATGCTCCTTTCCATTGACCACTCCCACCAGCATAGACATGTTTAATAATCAGATGTTCACTCACAACAACGTAGGACTGAATTTCCATAACTACATATTGACCCAACAACATGGTTCATGTCAACAAAAAAGAAGGAGTAGATCCCCTCACTGTAGGGGTCAACGAGGCAGACTTGTTCTGTTCTCTTGGTGTACACCACCCATGCACTCACCGCTCATCTTTGTATTGAGGGCTTTGTGCACTGCACCCCTCCTATAATATTCCTTTATGTAGCTGTGGCTGGACTGTTGTTGCTAACAGTCTGATCATGTCCTGCTTTGACATTCTCAGTCACCTCTTCTAACACACTCATCAGACTTGCAGTTCACCACAGTTTGTGACAGTTGTGTGTACTGAAGTCTTTCACACAGATCTAACTGCAGGTGTCACTTTAGTCTCAGTACCTGCTGAAACGCAAGTCTCTGGGCATATGTCATTGTAGATCTGAGCTGTGCTGAGCATGTCATTTACAGGCTCTGAGTTGTTTTCTGAATTAGCCACCCTGCTACACACAAGGAAGTAGTTCATTTCCCGTTTTGTTCAGTTTGTTGACGTAGTGCAAAACAGCCTTGATTGCCATCTGTCTTTACCTTTCGTTATGTACTGTATAGGTGGTCATAATGAAAGACATTTTATTAATTGTTGTACTGCACAGGTAGGCCTATTATAACACACAAACAGTAATTTCAGTGTATCCTGAAACATAAATCCAAAAGAAACTGCATAAATAGGTAGCATTAACAGAATACTTTTGCACATGTATATTAATATGTTGTGTGTTTGTGGTCTGGAACCTAAGGGGTGATCTTTTCTGTCTCTTAGATTATCTGCTTGTGGTTACTTTCATCTGTTTTCACATTTTAAAGGAGATGATTGGAGAAGATTTGATTGGGCATCTTTTGGGTTGCATAACTGAAATCTTTTGTTTGTCATCCCTTCGTTTGCTCTTGGAGTTTGCCTAAGAAGCCAGCTTCAGGAAAGTGGCAGTCTGACACCCCAGAGGTGACTCTGCGACATCGTGCACATGTGCCAGCCCATGCCCCCACAAAGGATGTAGTTATCTGCTTGAGGGTTGACTACATTTACACCTTTTACGTGTTTACACGTGAGAGACGAACAGTGGTTTTTCCCCTGGAGACTATGTGTAACATACTTTCTATACTGAGTTTCCTGTTTTCACTCTGAACCTTTTGGTCTAACTTTCTCATCTGAGCGTGTGGTGGTCTGCCACAGCTGCAGACTGATCATGAAACGTGTCATCACATTCAATAAGCTACTTTTTTACTTACCCTTTACTGTAGCAGAGAAAACGGTATGTATTTAGACAGAAATTAGTTAAAAACTTACTCATTCACTGCTCTACATTTTTTAACTGGACTGTTTCACAAGTCATTGTGCTTCTGCTTTATCATCATTATGGTTGTGGTGTGTTGCCCTTTTTGCTTATTGCAAAATTTAGCAACATAGCTGTTGAGACTCACAACTCTGCTTGTTACATTAAGTGTGTGCACTGTTTTATTATGAAGTTTGACCACAGTGATTATAAGATGTTAAAGGGTATGGCAGGCTTTAATGACCACCCATTACAACATAACCCACAATGGCACTTGTTGTCCAACTAAGTTTATCTGTGTGTGTGTGTTTCTTTGTCTGAAGTGCACAAACAGGGTGTGTGTAAATGCAGGGATTGTTACTTTTGACCACTGTTGGTGGTCAGGATTGTGTCCTTGTGCTCGTTTAGTTCTGACCTCAGTATGATCAGTGACCACAGATGTTACTGCAGGGTTATAAGTGACTACACATCATAGTGAAGGATGTCACAGCTAACCAGCAGGTGACCGTGTTCTAACTTAAATTCTTACTGTCTTTATTTACTTTACTTATTTACTTTAGCTATAGCTTCTGCTTATTTTAGCTCCTACAGAGCTAGAGACGCCTGTGTAAAAAGTCAGTAAGTTTTTATCAGTTTATTCACTCATTTGAACACTTCAGAAGTTGTTCATAGATTTAATAATAATGATGATGATGATGATGATGATGATGATGATAATAATGATTTTGCTGAAGATGGGACAAATTGCCATGTTCACTCATTGTTGAGCTATCATGCCATTGGGCAACATTGCTTTTCAGCAGAATATGTGTTTTACTGTTGTGACCGAAGCTTTGTTTATCGTCATGAGACACTGTTTAAATGCTCAACATGCTATCTGTCACTGTATTCTTTGAAATGCCAAACAAAAGATTCTGTGAAGAAACAAGGAGTTAGTGACTTTTATCAGAACAATCCCATAGACCAAACATGGCAGCACACTGTGCTACAGCTCCTCCCTGCTGAGGGGAAATCTTACTTTAGATGCAAGGAACCTGTCTTTGTTGTCTGCCTGTTGTTTTATGATCTGGACAAACGTTCATCTGATTGACTTCACTCTCGACGGGTGTATGGCGAGGACCCAAGAATTTGCAGTGTTGTGTGATGTGTGAAGTTGTTTGGATAAACACTTCTTAAGAAAGTGAGAAACATTACCGTTTCAGACTCACTGTTTACCCTTGGGCAAGTTCAAACCACAGATGAAAAATTATTAGAGGCCATGGAATCAACCCGTTCAGAACAAGCAGTGCACAAGTTGTCATTATAAACTCATCTATTCACGGACATACTTTGCCATTACACAATCCCTGTGCAGAAAGAAAGCATGTATTTGGCATAATAGATGTATTCTAATAAAATGAAGGTTGGTTATCCTGTAAAAGATTTCATTCTGCTGCAAAATTGTATTCACTCAAATGTGTTTTTTTTTTTTTTTTTTTTACAATTTTCACCTGTTTTTGAAACACAACACAACAAATTGGCCAGCTTTTAAAAGTCTTTGAGACATATCTGTATAAAAATAAATGAATTCCTTTACTTCTTAACCTGATAACTTGAAGTTATTTCTTTCATCAGTATTTGTGTCAGTCATATTGTCAGTTGTCTCGTAGTGAGCTAATGTCATGTTCTACACAGTCCAACAGTGAAGTTGAGGCTGGTTTAATGTGGCAGTAGTTACATTACAACCTGTCACATATTTCTGGTTTATTGTTGTTATTTAGGCTGTTATTGCTATTATTGATTAGTGATATAAGATACTACTTTATGTTTGCATTCAGGGTGTATAAGTCTTGCTACATGATGGCTTTACTTTCAAATCTGACATGATTGCCTTGAATCCTAGAAGGTCTGTTTTAGACCAAGACCTGATGCTGTTGTTTCTAGCAATCCCTCCTCAAATTCGTGAACATGTTCTGTAACGTTCCACATTAGGTCCTCTTTTATTCACATCATATGGTATCTTATTAAATCTGTCATTTCACATTAAGACTGCCTGACCATGTATTTATTTACATTAATAAACATTTGCCATCATTATGACATTCTAAGAAGAACTTACTAACCAGTGTCTAAGTAACTGAATGTACCGTTATGCCCCTGTGCCCTAACCATAAATGTGTGTCTACAGCCTGTACAATCAGGGATGGTGTGCCAGCAGTACTGTCTGTTCTCAACCTGAACATACTGTACAATAAACTGAAGATTTCTACTTAAAATGAGCAACTCCAACAAGATAAAACTGACACAATAATTGCTTGCTCTGTGACATATTCATAAATAAATGGGAATCAGAAAGCAATATTGTTTTTACCTACTTTAGACGGCGTTATCTTCAGACAGTTTATTTACTTAATTAATGAAGTCAATATCATGCCCATGAAGGCCTACTGTTCTAGTTTTAGTAAGTACTGATCTGGAAATGTCCTTCTAAAGAGGGGCTTACTTAAGAGTCTGCGTGAGGAAAAGAGGGGAAGAGAGAGAGGCTTTGGTACCTTGTTTAGCCATGTAACATATTTGGAAGATCACAGCCAAGTCAAATTTAGTCCCTTCAGTGTACCGGTAAGCCTGTGGATTTATAGTGAGTGACCCAGCCCCCTACCTCGTTTAATAGGATTCCCTACTGTTGGACCAAAAGCCAAGACACCAGATTACAACCTGAACATTGGCCAGGTGAGGCATCATGTGTGAGCACACATAGGATTAGCAGACCATAGTCATTATTCTTTAGTGTTCTGAATGGGAAATTGTTCTTATGATAAAACACTTTTCCTACGGAACATGTTCCAGAGGAGGGTTCACTCTGTGCAGTTAAATTCTTAGATGAAAGTTAAGACCAAGACTCTAAGATAGCTAGTGAACACAGTCATGATTTCCCAGAGAAGCCAGTATAAACAGACAGTATAGACCCATAGACCTTTTACAAGAAGGCCAAGGGTGCTCTGGTCATTGTTGTCACTGGATGATTCACTTTTGATGTGTACTCTTTACACCCTCAATAATGGACTTATTTTATAAACCTGCAAGGCAAACTGGGTATTAATACTACTGCTTCTGGAAACATGTTCACCCACGCATGTTGCACAGAAAACTGCATTGTCAGGAAGACACAAGGCTTGCTACAGTTCCTGAGGTCTGTGTGTGAAGTGTTAGTGAGATATTTTTATCAGGTTAACAGCAAATGACTCCACAGCTGAGTGTTGAGGCCAGTGGAGAAGGGCCTTAGCTTGCAGAGTATTCAACTACATTCATCAACTAGTGCCAGCTTTGTCTGTTGTTAGAAAATGATATGCTGCTCAAAATTTACTGTAAAACCTAAGCAAAGCTAAAAGATGCTTTAAGCGTGTACTTTATGCGATAATTGTATTTTACTACTGGTCTTCTTATGACATGCAGCTGACAGTTTAATCTCTTCCTTGTGTTTTCATCTGTGCAGTTGAAAGGACAAAATCCCAGCAGGTGCGGAGCTCCGGGGCCATTTGGCGGACTTCCTCCCTGGGCACTATCACTGGGCCCTACCTCACAGGGCAGTGGCCTCGAGACCTCCATGTGCACTACCCATCTTGTATGAAAGATAAATCAACACAAGTAAGCACAACCCACACACACCCTTTTTGTTTTATGTGTCATGCTGTATCTGGCCCCCTGCAGAGATGAAGCCATGTGGCATTTTGGTGACAGAGAAAAGAGAAGTCAGGGGTGTCACAGTCATTGCAGTCCTGAGGTGAGAAGTCCATGCTGAGTTATTGTGGGATTACACCACTGTGCTGGTTTGCCTGGTTTACATTGGTACCTTAATTAACTATGGCCTTTTTTACATTGTGACAGATTTTTGAGCACTGTGTACCACATAAAATCAGTTCAAGGTCAGTAAGAACAGCCAGAATTCATATATAAGGCGCACCGGATTATAAAGCACACTGTCGATTTTTGAGTAAATTTAAGGCTTTTAAGTGCGCCTTATAGTCAGAAAAATACGGTAGTTAAATTAATGCATCTGTTGGTCATCTCTAAACGTCTGGATAAACTCTCAATAGCTTTGTTGTCAGTGTGCTGTTGTGTTGTTTACTACCTGCTATGTTCACGTGTGAGAGGAATTTCTCTGCAGGCTTCTGTGAGGGCTAGCTAACATTTTTATTAACCTGAACCTGGCTAATGAGCTCAGAACCAGAGGTGTCCTCACCCAGATCAGAGCATGGTTCTGTCAAGGTTACGGGACCAAAGCTGATCACAGCTCAACAGAAACGAATGAATGGAAAAATGATTGTTGAGACTGTAGGCTTACAGTTTTTCTGCTCTTAACTGGATCCTGCTCGGTTTTAAATTTGAAAATGAAATGTAATCATTTTTCCCTGATCATGTATCTTAGCACAGTTCTGTATGATTCTAAACATTTCAGAATGAATCCCTCTCTTGTGCAATTCACAATGAGCCTGATGTTGAAATAAAGACTACTAAAACACTTGTCAACACTAAACTTTTAAGACAATTTCTATATTTTGTTTATTCACTTAATTGATTGTCCTGTAAAAAGAAAACAATCAAAAATGGCCGCTATCATTTATTAAACTCAATGTGACGCTTCAAATGTCTTGTTTTCTCTACAGAGTCTGAGTAAGAACTGTACGAGTCACCACTGTCAGTCTTGATAGCTCACATACTGTATATGAGACCACTGGACATGTTAAGGATTCAGAATGTTTTTTGAAGATAAAGTAAAGGTATCTGTTTATCACACTGTGCACTGGCCAGACTGGATCACCTCTCACTGACCAGGTGTCTGTCTGCGTGGGCACACTGAATCCTGTTCATATCTGTGGTTTTAGTTCAGTGGGAGCTCTTACTGTAAATTAGCAATAGCAATGTTGTGTGTCACTCTTGACCTTAATTTGTGCCCACACCTTCCTGCCCTGTGATCCTCTCATGCTGTTCATCCTCAGATATCCCCACACACAGGTGTATACATCCTGTGTCTTCCTCCAGGTTGTGTGACATTTACCACTTACACGTCAGTGGAGCTTCAAAAGCCAGATGACCCTTTTGCTCTTAGCCTCCAGTTTATCATTAACTCTTGAGGCGAAGGTGTAGGTGTGAGAGGGCCTGTCTGGTGCTGCTATTTGATAGATGTTTGTATATGGAGGGATGTCTTCCCCTCTTATCCGCCCTACCTGCTTAGTTTTATAGTATGACTTCCCTATAGTGTTATTTCCCCCACCCTATGGAAATTACATAAAACAATAGGGTGATAATAGATGGCTACATTACATTTTTTATATGCCATATTTACAGAGTACAGTATTTTTTTCTAACTATTGTGCCTTGAATGCAAAAAAAGGTAATGTTAAGGTAATCTTACACATATATAACCAAATTAGACAACTCTATAGCTACCATAATCATGGCTATCTGGGTTTGAATAATATTTGCTTAGAGCACAATACAGGCTAATTAATCTGCACCCTTCTTATTGACAAGACATCTGTCTATCTGCAGACAGTTGACTAGCTAGTTTTAGTTAAAAAAAGCTGGCAGTACAGACATACTGGAAATGGCCGAATATGACCAATGAGCAAAAAACATTCCTCCCATAAAAGTGATTGAGAGCTAGCCAGTCGTCCTGAATCACAACAACCCTTCATGGTGGCATAATTGCAGTTATATCGCTATGCACACGATTCAAGGTTTGGTAGATATCTTTGTTTTGGGGTCACAGTATGGCACATTTTTGGTAAAGCAAGAAAAAATAAAAACCTTTTTTGTCAAGTATTTTGAAAAATGTTAACATTCAATGGCTCACTGGCAGTCAGTGTTACTGTTAGGCCACTCAAGTACTGGAATATTTTCAAAAATAAATGTCAATAATGCTTCACTGATCTTTTGAAATTTCTAAGCAACTGCAACTATTGCAGAACAACAGACTGAACTATATTGTTCATGTGAAGTCAGTGTGAAGTCAGTGGCAGGACTCAAGCACTTTGATCATATGCTTAAGTTATGTATAGGTATGATAAGAGGCTGATTGAGTGGTGTTGCCAAAGGACCTTCCCTCGCTTTCATTGTGTCTCTGTTTTGTGTGCTGTTGTACTATTGTTTGATTGGGCTTATTTTGGTTTGACAGTTGGTTCTTTATTGGGTGATGACGAAAGTCTTCCTGAAGAGAGAGGAGCCCATAACTTGTCAACCAAAGCCATGGCTTCTTTTTGAATGGATAAATTCTGTACATAGTTTTGTAGGTTTTCTGAGGTCTGTAACGTGACATTGTACCATGAATGTAGCACAGTATGGGCCAAAGGAGCAGCCGTCTCAGGGATATTCTTTAGTTAGGTCATGACCCACAAGCCTTGATGAAACATGTCTCCACTCATGAGGTTGTAGACATTGTTCCAGTGATTTTTTTTTTATGAGTCTTATTAGGCCTAGTCTGGTTTGGACTGCTGCAGGCCCACCTAAAGGATCAAACATCACTGCCTTGAGGGGCATTATGAGGTAAGAGTGGTCAGTGCCTATGAGTAACAAGGACTGTGCATATTTGGTTGACTGCAGTGTAAAGCAGCATAAACTGTTCTGCTAGACGATCAGATGGAAAAGCTCCATTAATTTAGAGGCATCTTGAGTTTCTGGGGTTCCTTGCAGGCCAGGCCTCAGGCCAACAACTGGCACACTGAGTCTCCTGCTGAGATCTTGCACAACAGCAGCATTTGTTATGAGCCCATATCCATTTGGACAGCTGGTCTCTAAACTGCTAGGAAAAAACATTGCTTGTGATATTGCTGACTGTTTTTGCAGTAAGGGAAATACAGCTTTGCTTTACCTTGTTTCTTAATCTTGGAACTTGGGGTGCTGAGCTGTCCTTGGATCCAGTGTAAAAAGGTGGTGTTTCTCCTTTTCTGACAGCCTGCCCTTTTTTGGGGTCTCACATTCAGAAGATAGATGTGAGGTTATGTTATTGACACCAGGCCTCATGTTGTAGTCATTCATGTTTGGAAGGTTATTCTGATGGTAGCTTACTCAGCAGGCAGGTGACATGAGATCCACCCTTCAGCTCTGCTTTGCCTTCTGTACATGAAGTCTTGAGCATACTTACTGAGAAGCATACCTGAAGCACATCTCAAAGACTGCTGTTCCCTTGGTGAACATCTAGTGAATCCACAACACTGGGACCCCTATTCAGAGCAATGTGGTGTGGCTGTCCAAACTTCTCAGTAAGAGCTACCATGGTGTCACATTAATGAGGACTGAGGTAAGGATCTGTGACAAGCTTGATAATGGTTACATTAGTCACACTTCTTTTTTGTGTGCAGTGCATGTAAGTCAGAAAGTCAGTGGAGAATCTAAACCTCATCTCAGTCAGTGACCATGTGATGAGTGTCTCTGAAGGTCTGTCCCGTCAGTTCTGAGTTGCTTCATCTCTCTTCATCCCCATCAAGAGAGGGAGGAAGACAGAATAAAGGGGGAGGTCTAGAGTAACTGAGCTGCTGCTGAAAACAAACAAATGTCCCTTTTGAGTTGGACACATTAAGATGAGCAAGACAGCAGCTCAGTGTCCTCTGGGTGTTGGATGGGGAGGTTGTATTGAATGTGTGTACGTTTGGATAAGACAGAATTCACAGTTGTGCCCTCTCACAGTTCAAATTATGCTGAGAAATTGTGTGAATAGATATGTGACTGATGTTTTGATAATATGATTGATTTTACTGAATTTTATATAACGCGATAATAACTGATAATGTAAGATGTTTTAATAACCAAAACTACAAAATTAAGATCCAATTCTAAGAATCCACAATGATATTTAGGGGTCATGGTGAGAACTTTAACAAATTCCAATCCAGGTATGCTGATAGTAACATGGAGCTCTGATGTTCATTTCAGACTCCTAGATGTTGGAGTGAGGAAACCGAAGAGAAGAGGAGCACCCACCAGCGCTCTGCATCGTGGGGCAGCGTTGACCAGCTCAAAGAGGCATGACACTTACATGAATACAGATACAAACATATTCAGGCAAAACCTACTGTTTGATTCGTATGGCTGCACAACATGGAGCTGACATTGTTGGATTCTGCATTTTTGCTCTCGTATGAGCTCATTTGAAATACAGTTACCCAGAAACTTTGCATCGTTTTCGAGAAATGTTTGATCGATGCATCCTTATAGGAACATTGTTCTGCCAGGGACTTTCTGAACTGTCATTTCTCAGTCATTTTTAACTCAATCTAGTCACATGTGCTCACAGTGAAAGAATTTCAGCTTTGCAATTTAATTAGCATTCACACACATATTCTGCAGGAAATGCATTTTCTATTTAGCCCCACCTTTCAAGTCTGCTTCCTGTTGCCATACACAAACCACTGCTGCTCTTTCCTCACTTGTCTTTTTACTTTAAATTGTGCCTCTTCCTCCCCTTTCTAACCCTTTCTAAAGTTTTCTCACACTGTTAAACTGTCACTAGGACTCTATGTGGAAATCTTAGTACAGCATGGATAGTAATAATGTTCTCATCTCATGGTGGAAAACATGAGGAATTGTTTTGAGAACTACATATTTTCTGTATGACAGAAGAGATGAAACACTAGTGAATGAAGATGATGTGTTACTGACAAATTCTTGAGGCTGTATAACTTCCTGTGTGACATCACAGAGTGTACGTGTCTCTGTGTTGCTGATGGTGTTCAGCAGCAACAGACACATCCTCTGAAGCTGCACCCAGCATGGCACTATCAGCCCCTCTCAGCTCCACCCTTCTGATACACAGCAGCAGCAGGAAGGTGGCAGATAACGCTGTCTCATTCTTAACTGCTTACTTCCCCTCTTTACAATGGCCATAACCTGCTGCAATTTATGGTCAGTCAAGCCCCAGCTGGCTCCTCTCTGCCTCCTGCAGCAAAGGGAACAATAAGGGCAGGCTGAATGGACAGCTCAGCCCTCACTAATGTGTGCACAGACACGTTACTGAGTTACAGGTCTGCAGAGGAGGAGCAGCACTGACACAGATTCCACACATGTCAATAGACGAGCTACAAAGAAGAAAAGGAGAGGGGACAGACTTGAGCTTTCAAGATCGACACCAGAAATAATCAGGGATATTAGTGTGCATAATCAGACAAATCTGTACCTAAACAGTATGTCAGAGTGGGTGTGTTGTAGTTGGTGTGTCAGGATTTTAGTGAGATATTTTTTTTCAAAGCAGACTTTGTCTTAGAGTTTATTTGTATTGACTCAGTTTTTGTGACTGAGTCTTGGATCTTGAGTTGGATACATTGTACATTATATACATAGTACACAGTTTGATCACTACTCGACACGGCTCAACTCAGCTCGCCTCAGTTTCGGTCATTCTCCATTACATTAGAGCACCATCTCAGCGTGGGTGGAGTCGTCATAGGAACGCGACCAAAACTCCAGTGACATCATTAGTTATGAGACACAAACGTGAAACAACTATGGAGGCCACCAGACAAAGAAATGTCTGCACCTCGTTGTTGCTCCACAGGTTGATTTCTGTCAAACCATCTCTGATCGTGTTCCCTGTTGGATTTTAAAAATGGCGGGGAATGACTCTTATGAACGAGTCGCTCTTCCGACTCACCTAGTGACATCACGCCTTGGCCAATCAGTGGCCTGCTTGCTGTATGCCAACGTCACATTTTTGGCTCGACTCAGCTCACTTGGAACCTAAAAGACCACACTGCTGAGAATGGGCATGAACATGGTGGGGCCTATCTGCACAGTCTGGGGACTTCCTGTCAGGAGGTTCAGGGTCCAGCCATTTAGTTTAATGAAGAGCCTGTAGGACACGATGGTATTAAATACTGGACTGTGGTCAGTGAACAGCACTCCAGTCATGGATTATTGGTGATGGTTGCTGCATGTTGATAAGAATATATAGTAGTGTATATATATATAAGTGTCATTATGAAAAGTGATGACGATGATCTGGAAGATGGCAGACAAACAAGCTAAACTGGATGCATAAAACTCAGCTAAGGCTTATTTTTCCAATTAGTTCCTCTCCTTTCTTTCCCCTGAATTAATCAATGTTAATTGTTCATACCGTCGTTTGTCAGAAAACTCATCCGAGTGCTCATCGCTTCTCAAAGCTGAAGTCTTCAGATTCCTTGTTTTGTCTGGAACTTTTTTCATCAGTTTATCTTTCTCATTTTAGTCATTTTAATTTGTGTTTAGCTAACATATCACATTCTGTTAATATGGTAGCAATTTAGATATCTATGAATGGAAAACTCAGTGTCAGAGCTATGATTTGTGTGTTTCATGGTGTGTTGTTGCCTGACTGAAGGCTGAGAGGGAAACAAAAACTTGCAGGACCACATGGTGTAACTGGTTCAGTGGCCCAAATATGGGGATCACATAACAGCCATTTCACACAGAGCCTGCATTGATCAGTACTGCTGTGTTTCTACTGTAAAGAGGGCTGCTGTCAGGCCTGTGTGAGGGAACATGTGTGGACATGTTCCACTGGTGTACACTGGAGAACTGGGAATTCACTCTGTCACACACACACAAGACTCATATAGAGACTCAGACAGATACACAAGAATTAAGAATATGACCGCATCAAGCTATGATTGTCTGTACATCCAACTCATACTAAACCACTTACTTCCCTTTATTGGAAGTTAGCCTGTATGAAACGACTGAGTCTGTCCGGTCCAGGAACTAAGGACTAGTCTTCAGTTTGTGTTCAAGTGCACTAATAACTATATATGATACATGTACCTGAGCTATATCTACCTGTACTGCATTTTGTAGAAAGGTTAGTTTGTCAGTTCAGCCAGAAGCCTTCAATCACAGTTTGAATAATTACGAAATAACTGAATGAACAAAATAA
>JBAJHX010000040.1:1238590-1251309 GCA_037176925.1 Amniataba percoides | reverse complement strand
CACACACACACACACACACACACACACACACACACACACACACACACACACACACACACACACACACACACTCCTCCAGCTCCTCTGACTGCACCGGAGAAGGAGACTCTTTGTGTTGTTGTTTCCTGCTGGTTTTAATGAAAGCACAGATTAAACACCTGAGATGAACAAACTTTGGTGGGAGCAGAAATAGTTTTAAAGTTGAAGAGAACAGACAAGCTAGTTTTTTCCAGAACAAGCATATTTGATTTATACATGTCACAGTTTACGACATACCCCCATAATCCTCCACGTTCAGAGCTGAGGGAGCACAGGGTGGACATTTCAAACACACACAATACATACACACAATAAATGTGCAAAAATGATCATCACAGCAATTTTTTATCATCATCATATTTTTCATTCATCATATTTGTGTGCAGATGTTTCTCAAGGACGCAAATATGTTGTTCTTTTATTTAATCAAAATTCAGCTTTTTTTTTTCAAATTATTCCAGCTACTCAGCGAGATCCACTGTAGACTTTTATATTCACACAATGATGTGTCAGCCTGGATGCAGACAGCCTGTAATGTAACAGCTAACACAGTGAACATCTAACAAATGTCAGCTATGACGGCAGTGTGTGCTGCTGCACACGCGAGTAGCACACACATCAACATAAATCAGATCAAAGGAGAAGAACAAATAGAGAACAAAGCCACGGCAGAAGGAGATAAACTGTAAATTCTCTTTGCTACAGCCAGGATTGAAAATAAAAGAAAAAGCCAGTGTTTAGATGTGACTAAGCGGTCAGATATTGGACTTAAATACAAATCGAAGATTCTTTTTTCATGTCACTTTATACTTCCATTCCACTTCAGAGTTTACAGACAGTTACAAATGAACTGCTTATAAACCATGATGCTTTGTCACAAATCAAACTGCTGTACAAGTGCATCTAAAATGAACTGATCACTGTTGTAACAGTCATTTAAGAAGATAGAAATAGAAATATATAAACAAATAGAAATAGTTGCAGCACTATAACACAAACACAAAAGTTCAACATTTGCTCAAGTAAAATTCTGCTTACACATTAATGAATGAGTAACAACAACATCATCATCATCATCATCATTATTATTATTATTATTATTATTATTAACAACAACAACAACAACAACAACAACAACAACAACAACAATAATAATAATAATAATAATAATAATAATAATAATAATAATAATAATAATGATCACATATAATATCCCAAATGCAATTTTACTTACATAGTTTAATGTAAGTCATAGGTCTGTTCCTCAAGCTGGAATCTGGAATATATTTCACAGTCTCATTCATATCGAAAATTGAAAATTGCTGCCATTAATGCAGCCTTTCTTTGTTTTAACACTGTTATTAGTCTCATTTACTGCTATAGTTTAACCTAAAGTATCACCAGTAATATAAGTGATTTTGTGGTCACCATCTTTTCTACATATCACACTACTTCTGTCATAATGTTTTTTTTTAAACAGCATTGTGCCCTGATGTCTGAGACTCGTGTCTGTCACAGCAAAGTCATTCACAACAAACAGTAAATACATCTGTGAAGTTTCCCTGCAGCTTTTGATCAGCGTTTGATTGCACAGCACACATAACGCTGATAAAGGCTGACACTCGGAAATCATGATTATGGCCCAGTTCAGAACATCTGCAGTTTCTTCTACAGGAAATCAGCTTCAAAGCTGCTCGGCCCACAGGAAGTGTTTGTCCAATTAAAATTAGTTCACTTGCTTTTAAACAAAGCATGTTTTCTGCATGGCGCCATACGGAAGCCCCGCAAGACAGACATGGACATATTATAAAGTTTCATCCCCTTCCTATTTAAATGAGTTTATTCCCTATGTGGCCGCAGCTCTGTGAACTGAGTCTAATGTGTCAAATCTGTCAAATATTCAGTACAATGCTGAAGGAGGCTTTTGTGAAAGTGGAGGAGCTGGCGGCCAGCTAGTCATCTCTGGAGACGGTGGCCGGCAGAGTGGACGGACTGTCAGATTCAGCTCTTTTGTGTGTCCGTCTCATCTCGCGGGTCCATTGTGAAGGCTGGACAAGCTGATCCCACCTCGAGAATCCAGCCGTCCTCCCTGCGTTGTATGCATGTCAGCCTTCCCCTTTTCCCTGGGAGGGATTTCATTGTCCCCCACACCACCCCTCCCCCCTTTTCAAATCAGACGCCTTGAATGCTACACTGATCAAGGGAAAATAATCAACTGCCCTTTTGTTTTAGCAGCCGTTTCGACAGGAGAAAATAAACTTATGGTAATGAAGCCTTATCGTGTGCGGTTCAGACGGTGGGTGTGATGTGATTTGCCTTCCAGTGATGTGGAGCCGTCCACCCGAGGCTCCCTGCTGCGAGCGCTGAGGCCTGCAGCCAGCTGACGGAGCTCCAGCACATTCTAATGCTCAAGTGCTGCCGCTGCTGCTTCCTCCACCGATTTCAGACCAACACGGCTCCTACCTGCAGCACCCGCCTGCCGACTAAAAACACACACTGCATGAATGTGGAGAGAACACACGTTATAATCATCAGTGGGTCAGAACATTTTTAATTCTACAACCATAGAATCACTTAAACATTTTATTTATACACTGTTATTGATGGATGGAGGTACAATAGATGGACTTTGTGACAAAGGTATATGTTTGATATGAGAGGTCTGGAGAACAGAATGATATATATATAAAAAAAGTGTATATGTACCACTAAGATTAAATCAGTTAAATTATTCATGGCAGTGTCTATGAATAATTGAACTGCATGAATATATGCTCTAATACCAAAGAATCTTAAAATAATCTTTATAGTCCTTTCTATCAGTACAAATGATGTTCTTGCTTTCTAACTGGATTGATTTGAGTCTTACATTATTGGAATTTGCATATAAAATACTGCTCATCTGTCTGTTTTTAATTGTGCATCATAAACTTAACCCAGGTGGTGAAAACATTATATTTCAACCTTTGCCCTTTTTCAGTTTCCTGCACGGTGCTTAAATTCTCTGCACTGTACTAATTTGCAAAACACTACTTTTTGAGATAAGAATGTTCAAAAACACACAGTCACTAAATACCATACAGAGACGTGTCTCTGCCAGCAGACAGGAGGTAAATGTTAAAGGATATATCTTTAATGTTCTGATGCTGCATTTGAATTTGCATCCCATATTCTGAATTTGTATGTAAGATTGTCCAGAACAGTGACAGCACATGTAAGTCAGTTAGGTCGGCCATGAGAAAAATCTGAAAAAGTATTACTGAACTTATTTCAAGATTTAGCAGAGCTAATGATGAAGACAATCAAATAATCGAGCTCAATGCTGAGTGACGAGGAAAGTGAACTTTAAGGTTGAAGTTGCTTTCTAACACACAGATAGCATAAGTGATGGAATGTAACTAAATATTATATTATTATTATAGTATTTACATTTTATGTAATCTTACACTTCGCTCCATCTCAGAGGACAGTAATGTACTTATTCTCTACATTTGTCTGAAAGCTTTGACAGTTTCCAGGTGACAGTTGTTCATCCCTTCCTGACCAGTGAAAACACACATATCCAGATGTTGAATGTTTGTGACAGACTGAAGTGTTTCTTTATGTGTTGAGAAAATTCTCCTTTCTCTTCAGCCATTTAGACTCTTTGAATCCTCCCTGTATCAGCTGGAAAACTCATTAATACAGCAGAATTATTAATGCAGACACATCAGATATTACAGAAACACACTGACAGGGGACACTCTACATACTTTTACTTTTTGTCTGTCAAGTACATTCTGATAAGGAAACTTACATATTTTACCTAAGTTAATGAAAAAAACTCATCTAATCTGTGTGGAGCCATGAGGAGACTGTAACCTTCTTCAGATTAATACATGAAACAAACAGAAATGTCACATCACCTCATGGCCTCCACTGCTTTTCTTTGCGTTTTCTTTTACATCATCTTGTTGTGTCCTCTTCTTCTGCAACAGTTTCATGGCACCCAGATGGAGAACTGAGCCCTCAGTTGTCGATGTTGATGTGCCCAACTCCTAAATTTGAGGAACAGTGGATGGAAACAGCCATTTATTCACATTTTAACAGCAGCTTTTCTGATAAATTGGTTAAAATCTGTGCTATGAGTGGATGAAACCTGACTACTGGAAAGATGCAGCATAGATTTGTAGTTAAAAATGAATATCAAATACAGAGTTAACACCAACATCTTGTCATAGTATCAGCTCTCAATAAGCACTGAAATATTAAAAGCCTCTCTATCTTTTGAAAACGTGTTCCAACTCGTCCAAAAGATGAATCTTCTTGTTCATGGGTTTTAATGCCAACATTTTTTTTTTTTTTTTTGGCCCGATAATGATCCAACTTGGACAGAAACGTTTAAATGTCTCTTTGAATGATGTTTGTGGATTGGAGTCAGTGTGCTACTTTCTTCATTAACTCCACTAACAGTGATCAGTCTGATGCCAAATCATGTGAAATCTGTTAAACTAGGCTAACTAACATGTAGGATGACGCTGCCCTGGAAACGGATTTCGATTCTTCTCCAGCAGCACAGCCAGAAGTAGATAAACACAGATTTGATATTTTCTCTCACTCCGCTGGCTGTGTGTGCTGTGTGAAAGGGCCCGTGTAGGTTGCAGCCCGGAGTCACTCTTTGGAGGGGCATGTTTGAGCGAGAGAGTGGGGTGACGACCCTGAGAACGGCCTCATTTAAATGACGCAGCGACACAATGTGAGATTACACTCCGGGGTGTGTGTAGAACATGCTCCGCTCATACAGAGCCGAACCAGCCGAGAAGATAAAGATGAGAAAACGCAGGAAAATTACAGCGCACCTTGGTGCTATCACCCCGAAGCAGAGCTGGAGGTGAGAGATAGAACTGTGCTAAAAATGCTGGGCAAAGAAGAACGACCTTTCACAATATTATACACGGGCAGCAAGCTGAGCATCTGTATCTGTCCTCGGCACCGCGCTCCGCTTAAATGGCTGTTTTTCCTCAATGTCAGCCTGGTGAGGTTTGCTGTAAAGACACCAAACAAAAATCTGCATCAGCTCAGCTCCCTTCAACATCATTAAAGTCATCATGTTGGGAAATTGATATTTCCTTTTTTTTCTCTCTCCAATGGCCTTAAGAGGCCTGAATAACATGTGCATCAACATTTGCATCAGCTGCATGAATCAGACAATACATTTCACTCCACGTACACGACGCAATCAGCTCCCTCTTCGAGCAAAGATGGTCTTTTTTTAGGCTGAACATTACCCTTGTCTACTTTCCCACTGCGAGCTTTAAGCCCATAATAACTGAGTTCATTCAAGGGCAGCAGAAACAAGCTGTGGCCACAACACTGACATGTCACCGCTTGTGTTATTTTAGGAAATGGATTTTAAAATGATTTATTGAGGGGCTGATTTGTGGTGAAAACTCCTCCTCAGGGTGGACTTCCACGTAGCTAACAAGCAACAACAGTGAGCTGCCCCAAACAAATCAGGTTTTCTTCAAGTAATAATATATTTTTTTAAGAAAAACGTGATAAATGCTAACAATACTAATGTTACCGAGGACAAAGTAAAACAACAGCAACTGCAACATTTAACATGAAAGCTCATGTTAGCAGCAGCAGTTTCTCCTGGAATCAGCTTCAAATGTTGGAGTACAGGGGCCACCAGAGCCAGAGAGGAGGAGCACCTACAGCTGAACATTAAATCAAGTGGAAAATTCAGCAATGCAAAGTTTTAAGGGATTTTTAAGAGACTGTTCCAATGAGGATAGTTAGAAAAATGGAGATTGTTGCACTGTTCTTTTGCTTTTTCTGCATCAAAAAAGTGGTGGAGTTGTTAATGCATCTTCTTTTGCTCAAGGGCTCAATGTTTGCCTTAGCTAGACTTAAAACAATAAAGACATTATTCTCTGTTTAGACTTACCTCTTTCACATGTGAAAGGATTTTGTTCTGACTCTTGGTGTCTGGACATTTCAGTGTCCACTGCTGTGACCGAGCATTAGACCTCATCAGGTAAGAGGAAGTGAGAGAAATGAGACTCATTTGGGACTAAATGTTGTTCAAGGACTTCCTGTTGCAATCTGGGAATCATGTCAAATTGTTTTCCACTCTCTTTATGGCTTGGCAAAGGTGGTGTGCATCATCCCGGGCTGCACCTGAGTTGGTCGTCTGCACTGCTGCCATTTCATGAATCACTGCTAGAAGAGGTGGATCTTTCTGTTCACCACTGCTGAATTTATACAAATGTTCCTATTTATTTTTGCACTATTAGTTGTATGTTTTGTTAACACTGTGAAGCCTGAACCATGAAATAATTGCCATAAATGTCTAATTATTTGAAAATGGAGTGTTTATTGAACCTCCTGACAAATGAAAAATATGTTTTTTATCAGCATTTTTATTTATTTTTTGGTTATTTAGTATTTTCCACCATTTTGATTGTATACATCAGGTTTTTCAAGAAGAAAAATATCAGACTGATGATGCAGAGTTGTCAAAAACTCACGTATCAAATATGATAAACTTGGTGTTAATGGGGTCATACTATTGGAGAACGATGGCACATGACGACAGGTTGCTCATCAGGAGAGGGAAATTGTTGACTCGCAGACTTTTCTCCTGATGACTCTGGTCGAAGTTTGAAATATCGGTGGAGGGGACAAACAGCAGCTATGACCCCGAGGAGCCCACAAAGAGAATATCTTGCTTTATTATTCAAAGCTATACTTACTTTTCACAGTTAATGATGGTACAGTGATTTAACACTATCATACAACAGTAAAAATAAAACACAGAAACCCCAAAAAACCTGATTAGAATCAAATCCCTGTGCTCTTGAGAGCTGAGGATGCTGCTTGGTGCAGCCAGCGTGAGTTTCAGTGTTGGCAGACAGACAGCCTGAACAGCAGCACTCCCAACAGGCTAACTTTACTGGATTCTTAGAGTAGTAAATATCGATTTAGTCTCTGGTGTACTGGTCATCTAGGACACTGAGATGTCACTTAACACATTAGCCAATGATGAAAACATGCGTACACAAGATGTTTGTCAGAACTGCAAAGAAAAATTCAGGTGGTGCAAATGAAGCTGTCTGTGAAGCCACAAAGCCAACAGCAGGGCAAAGATCTGCAGGGGGTACTGAAAGTGAAAGTGAAAGAAATGTTATCGAAATGTAGTCCCATTTTTTAGAAGACATCTGTGTGAGTTTAATTCTTATTTTCGTTTGTTACTGAAGAGCTGATGATAATGATACAAATCTGATCCCGTACTGTATGAGCTGTTCTGAAGCTGTGTACAAACAGGGCAGCGCAGTGTGAGACTCACATCACTCCAATCAGCCGAGGACGAGAGGCTCTGCTAATCAGTTCATACAATAATAGCTCCTGGCTGCACCTGGATCAGTGATCAAACAGCAGCGCGGTGGAAACTGTCAGTGTTCCACTAATTCAGTGATGAATCGGAGCAATTGTGTATTTTATGGCGGCTGAAATGAGCAGTGTGGTTGGAGAGGAGCACAGAGAGGAACAAACTGCTCATAAACAAGCCTTCAGTGACAGATCAGCCAATTCATGGAAATATAGAAACGCCATTACTTCCACTTGTAAAACCACCGGTGACCTTTAAATATGTGCAGAGCTGGAGATACGGGCTCTGCCTCTGGAAGATTATTATAGATTCCTCAGCTTTCTTTTTTCTACAAGCTGCTTTATCTGCAGTGGTGAAAAAGTTCTGCACTTCAGAGGGCATTTTCTAGTATCTGTCATTTTTAACACTGCACCCCACCCTCTGAACAGGGTGGGGGTGAGGGCAACCATGAGAGAACTCAGGAGAACATATTTGAGCAGTTAGACACATGTGTTGTTTCTGAAATCCTTTTAACCTTATCAGAAGATGAAATATGATTTGGAGACTGCGTTTAATGATGGAGAGGGAGATTGACCTATTGAAAAGCATTTGTTTAAAGAGGGTACGTCACGCAAAATAAATGAAGTCCTCTGTGCTCAGTGCTGTTTCTGCAACTTCTGCATCTCGGCTTTGTTACCAGTGTAAAAAACAAGCAGAGTGACAGGCCTTAATGACATTATGTTATGTGGGCTTTAATATTCATAATTTCCGGGACATGAACACAAAGTATTTCAGTAAACTTCCCTTAGTGGCGCTACCATCAACTCCAAATGAAATGATTTTTTTTGCTACAGTATACATCAGTGCTATATATTTTCTCAGTAAATGAGCATCTTTTTTTTTTTGTTTGTGTCATGATGATGTCACCAGTGGCTTGATCCACTACAGGAAATGATCACAAAGCAGCTGCTGCCATGCATATTTCACAATCTTCTGCATGGTGCAAACCACTTCAATGATGTTATATGACTACTGGCATTTCTTTATACACCAGGCCATTAAAATCAGATGGGGTTTACCTGCAGCAGCAACACAGACTCGACTTTAAAACTGCATGTAGTCCGTACACCAATGTCCGATTCTGCATGCAGGTGATGTACCAGCCCTTTCTATGGACTTTGTCCATCAGTTAAATTACGTTACATGCTAGTTAAAATATGTTCACAGGTTCTTTAAAAGATAAACCATAAGCTGTGGCCAGGCCAGCTGGTGTGTTTAAAAGAAATATCCACATACCCCAGCAGGACAGCAGGAGGATCATCTGTAGATAAAGAACATGTAACAGTGAAGATTGATGTGTCAGAGAACACAGTAGCATGTTATTGTTTTAATTGACATTTTATTAGCCTATTATAATATTTATTAGTCTCGTTAACCCAAACATAACCACCAAACATTATTCAACCACTTTACTTTACTTTTGTCTTTAAATATATACACTTTGTGTCAGTATTTGGCTTCCAGACTCTGTGTGTCCAACCTGAGTGAAAACACACCGTTTTAGACTTTAAGCAGACTGGTGAACTTCCTTGTGTGTAATGTTAGACCAGAGCATCTGAAAACAGCCATAAGTCAAAAACAGACTGGTATACCAGCGTTGAGGGGTTTCAGACTGATGTGGACCCCCGTCTCCTCAGGAGCCAATCAGGAGGTCTATTTTTAGAGGTGAGCGCAGCGCAGTTCGGGCAGCAGATGGTATTTGAGAGGGAGTGGGGTGCAATTTACAGTAAACAGATTTTTTATCCTTGGCAGGTCATGGAGAGAGCTACAACAGTATGGCGATTTAATAAGACTGCTCAAACAAACGCTGGCAGGACGAGACTTAAGTGAGGGAGAGTAACCTCAGAGTGACTCTGAAACAAGCCCCGAAGCCACCAACTTGTTTACTCTGGTAAATTGTGCATATTTGGATGCACAGGCTGGACTGAAAAACTCAGCCTCTTGTATTTTCAAAGAGCAAAGATACAAGGACTGCAATCTTCAAAGAAACACTGTTGAAGGACAACAAAGATCCTGGAAAGACAGAGAGGAAACTAATATTTGTCTAGAATGAAAAAAAGTCCACTTGCTTAACAATTAAAAGCCTTTACCAGAAGAGAGGAAAGACATTAAATGTGCCTACGTACACTATCTACACAACCCAAACCTTCACTTGGTCCTTTGGTTTTACAGATTCCATGAGCACTTGTGCTGTAGCATTGGCACAGAGGCTGAAAGTCAAGTGTGTGTCACTCTGAGTCCAGTCTCAAGTATGGCTCAGTTGGATGTGACACTGTACATACATGGAGTTCTTTCAGGTGATCAGGCCTTCATGGCTGACTTTAACATCCCTACAGCTGTTCCTGTCCCCCCATCATGTCAGCAGTGGACCACGCTGACAGGCTGATATTTTTTATTAACCCTCCCTCCGAACCAGTAAATCAGTGTAGCCCCGCTGAGCCAGGTACGGTTGCTTGTTAATGAACAGCAAAGTGTTTGGACAACATACGCGAGAGAAAGGCTCCATAAGTGATGTGTGTGCCCTTGGAGGATTGAGAAGAATGGCAGGAGGTGGTGTGTAGCACTCAGCAGCAATGTCCTCTGAGGTGGATGTTTTATTAGACGGAGGGAAACCATGTGGCTGACCCCCAGCCACGAGCCTCCGCCCCGCCACACACACTCATCAGCTGCACATTCATCAGCCACATACACTGAGGGTGTGTGTGTGTGAGAGACAGTTTACTGCTGATACATGCTCTTCTGACGGTGAATTTACAGGCATGATTTAACATGTTCCATTGAAAATAAGAATGGGGCTGAACACCTCAGACTACCCCCCCCCATGTGAAATAAAACTAGAAATAGAAGAAACCTCCACTTGCAGCAACAGATAACGTCAGTGGCATATAATTCTCCATCATCTTATCCATTCCTTTGTAGGGTCTTTTACTGGTTGAGGTATTTTGGAGGTACTGTATATGGGCTGATAATTTTCAGAGGGGGAGACAATTCTCGGTTAAGGCTCACCGGTGGGTGATGTCTGTATGAATTACACCTTCCATAAAACTGTAATAGGAAGGACAATCAGCAGCTTGTATCTGTGCAGCCTTGCAGGGTATTTACCTTTTTATGTGGCTGTAAATTTGACATGTGCCAAGGACAAGCCTCTTTCCGGGTGTCTTTCCGTCTTGTGTTGGCTCATAGGGCCACATATTCTACAAACACACAGCCACAGCAGAATAAACACAAACATGTCAGTCGGGGTCATCCATGACGCTGCGTCAGAGGCCAAATACAAATCCAATGGTCAGATTTAAAGACCGTGACCGTCACACCTCAACCAGAATCTGCTTTTATAACTGGTCAAAACCAAACACGAACATATAAAGATATTTCACTGTACTAGCAAATCCACAAGTAAATCACAGTGATTACACATACAGAATAAGTAGTATTTTTATATATGCAATGATTATATAATTAAACTAGAGTGCATTTCTCTGAGTCATTAAGATGAACTGCCTGCCATACAGCCAGTAAGGGGAAAGGGAAAGAATAAAGCGGCCTGCTCTGAGCTGATGATGAGTCTGATTGCTGCTTGTTGGATCTGTCACAACAGCTGCAGGTACAGGACGGACGAAATCATCAGTTGTTGGTCGGAGATGAAGAACAAATGTGGGTGAACATTCCCACCAAACAAGTGCTGGATACGTGCACGTGGACAGGAGGCTTTAGCTTACAAAAAGTTTGGTCTGATTTGCATGTAATTTGTGTGCTGTGAGCTTATTTCCATAAGCTTTGTTCCAGAGAGTTTCATGTTGTTTTTTTCCACCTGACAGGAATCAATTCTCAATGCACTTTGTAGTTTGTCACATATAATCATATTGGGTGTATAATATGAAATATGTGAGTTAGTTTCTTTAATTATACAACATAAAATACTGCAGGTGTACAATAGAATAAGAATAAAAAAAGTAATAAATAATAATGTTAATGATAGTTATGGTCACTCTGAATAATAAATATATAGTATTATTAATCTCAGACAGTTCTTTGTTAGGATCTTTCTGAGTAGAAGCTCCTCTTAATCCTTTCAGTGCTCACCCAGTGATCATTTTATTTCATTATAGAAATCCCAATGGAACTGTAATAAATAAACAGATTTGCACGTAAAAACAAAGTAAGTCTGTGTACAGAGTAACTGATGTGACACAAAAGACGTTCAACGTCAAGATGTTTTGGACACATGAAGTCTTTTTGTCATCAATTTTATGTACCACAAATCACTTTACATGTTTTCTTTTGTTGCAAATTGAAAGGTCATCAACAGAGCTGAATGTGAAGCTGACACCACATGCTGTGTTGGGTCATCTTTAGCTCTGTAAACTGGGCTTGCTATGGTGCCAACCTGCATACCATTTTGCAGGTTACGCTTGTTTTCCTAAAAGAAAAAACAATTTAATTAACAAATGAAGAATTAAATACTCATCACTCGTGTTCATGTGCCATGTTGAGATGATCCTGCTGAATTCTTGAGCTGTGCCACGGTACAGTATTCATGGAGATCTGTGCTGTTTGACTGTTTTTAAGCTGTTTAAAGAAAACAAATGCTAATGTAGCGCTCCCCTTAGTTATATTGATTAGGGCAGGGCTTTTGGGTTCGTTTACTGTATTAACAAATGTTAAACAAACTCTGATTAAATAACTTTAGTTATTCTCTTGGATCCTCTCAACATACATACATGAAATGTTTTAGACTTACCTATGAACTCAGCTCTCTTAACTTATATTTTTAATAAAGATTTTAACCCAGTGTCTCTGATTATGTCTCTTTGAATTAAATAATTTCCCTTTTTCAGGTAAGTAATGAAATAACACCACACAAGGTTTTAGAAAAATAAATCTCAATTATTTACTTAAATGAAAATAGTTATCTCTAATAAAATAAGAAATATGAAATAAAAATATATAAGTCCTTTTAGACCTTCAAAATAAAGTGTCCCTTTCTTTCAGGAAAAATCACAGTAACTGAATTGTCTCTCTTTTCAGATAAACATTCAAGACTATACCATATATATATAAATGTACACACAATATTCAATAAAACATTCTCAACCCTTCAATGAAAAATCTCCAACTTCAGTTTACCACAGTCAAACTCACTCAAACATAAACTGTGTGTGTGGGCCCACAATCACCTTATTGCACTGTCAACTAAAGCCGGCAATTAAAGTTATCCTAAAACTAAAATGCACAGTTGCAGGCCTGATTCGATGCTTGTGTACGTTGG
>JBAJHX010000040.1:1206185-1238490 GCA_037176925.1 Amniataba percoides | reverse complement strand
AGAGAAAATTACGGAGTCCGACATCGTCTTGGCATAATTACACACCGATTCCACGTTAAATTTTGTGACTTCCGATTAGCGTAATCGGGCGTCATTGATGCCAACATGAATTACAATTTTATCATATTTACGTTTACTCTTTGCCAGCATCTTCAAAGCATAGATGTCACACTGCTGTTATCATCAAACTTTGATCAAGTCTCAGTCAATATCTGACCTCACTACATCAAGTGATTCACAGCACAAGAGCCCGAACAGAAACCCACATCTTTTTGCCCACGTCTCATCACAAACACCTGGGTTCTGCTTAAGTCTCAGACGGGTATGTATATTACCACTTTTGTCTCCACACACCATGAGGTTGTGTCCAACCTATGTTGCACACATGCTCTTCAATTCCAGAAAATTTATCATGAAACCTTTTGTACTTAGCAGATTCTCTAATAAGGGTCACAATGCTCTGAAAGTCAGTGAGTAGCTGCAGCAATGTAGAAATAATGAACCAAGACTAATCTCTGTCAGAGCTGCTCGGAAAACCAGCCATCAAAACATGAGCACCGTCAAAACAGTATCCCTGTAATGCTGAGGAAGATTCAAATAGAAAAGCACATCTTTCAGGAAGCCATTGTTTTTGCTGTTGTGTCAGGGCATCACAAAAAAAACCAAAAACAAACACTGCTGAGTAAGATGCAGATCAACATAATACAAATGATACGAGAACCGCTCAGGCACGCGATGCTGAGAAACCATCTTGCACTGAAGAGCATGTGTGGAGTGTTTCTATTATTCAGTTCTGTATCGTATCTGACATCCAGTTGTTTTTCTGAGCAGCCTCTCACAAGCTGCTGGTGGTGTCTGTGCTCGAGCATAAGTTACAGCGCACCATTGTGACGGGAACGGCCAATCAGTCCTCTGTGGGTAACAATCTGATTGACCTGCGAGCGAGCTCCTGGTGGTGTTTTGTTCTTTCGTCACCAGGTCCAACAGCAGCTCACTTAAGCACCCTTTTCAGAGTTTATTGGTAATGAATTTGGATGACAAAATTAAAAGAAAGAAAAGCTGTGCTCTCACAGACACTCCTAGGCTTACTGTACTTTGTCCAAAACACCCCCTAAAAAGTGGAAACTTTTTAATTACACACTGTTCATATTATAATGCCTTGCAGTGAGGGTTGCTGCCGTGTCCTCTGCACCCCCACCTCCCACGTCCATGCTGTTATCTAATTGCAAACCATCTTGACAGTTTGGACCTTTGAAGCAGAGAGCTGAAGAGTTTCAAAACAGACAAAGATATCATCTTAGCTGTGTGCATCTTCCAATTTTACACAGTCTTGTAAAATCTCTTCAAAAAGGAAAAAAAAATTCACATGTTGAATAAGTTGTGTTAACTAGCAAACCTTCTCTCTAACAGGTTGTAGGCAGGCTATTGTGACAGCTGGTACTAACATAATACCAGTTAACTTTAAAGTCATAGTAACTTGCCAACAAGAACAGAAAGTAGTGCCCCCTCCAGACACTATTAATGTTATATGATTCATTCATTCATTGGTAAATGACAAGAACTGGCTATGTAAGAAATAACATGCCCCTCATTATCAAGGGACTTATTTTAATATTGGTAATACTTACCTGTATTTATTTGGCTGTAATTGACAGAAGCAGTTAAAAACATCAGGGCTTACACTATAGAGGAAAAAGAGACTGCAGCTGTGACACTCACCCATCTTCAAATCTGTTTGCCTGCAGAGACAGAGTAGCAGAGAGAGAACCACCTGCAACATGATGCCGACGACTTTGTGGGCTCTTTACTTTTATCTTCATTCAGTTAACAGTTCAGAGATTCATTTAATAAATGCACAAGTAAAGCACAAGTAAAGTGTCACTATGGACTTAAAATAAATCATCCTAAACAGGAAGTCCAGTGAGCTCACTGAGAGTACAGCAGGAACAAGAGGCTGAAAATATTATTGGTAAGAGGTGAAAAATCACATGTGTGTTCTGGAGAGGATTACAATCAAGCCAAATGTGAATTATGTCCTATATTTGCAGCCTATGGTGTTACTAAGACTTATTGTTGTGTCACTACAGCCAGTCAGACACCAAATAGGCCAGGAAGCACCATGATGGAGGGATTTCAAGCATTTAATGTGCAGAGTGTTACTGATGGAGAAGCAAACATTTTTGAAGTTCAGATTTATTGGCACTTTGAGGGATAATTCTTCATATATGGTGAGAGTCTGACAGTGCTTTGGCCCAACAGTAGTCTCTGGTCAAACGACTTGTTAGCTTGCTGATAACACTCATATAAACTAAATGTAAGAATCACTTCAAATGAACTTTACATTACTTTTAATTTGGTGTAAAATCTGCCATATTTAGGATCACATCACATGTGGTAGTATCTTGGAGATAATTAGACGATGAAGACTTGCTGCTTCCGTGCTTAATATTCAGTTGCTAAACTCTGCTGACTCCAGGGAGCTTCGAGACCCAGTGTGGACCACAGACTACGAGCAGGTCAGAGAACCATCTGGCTAAATAAAAGGAGAGGGAAGAGAACCCCAAAGTAATTCTACTTAAAGAAAGTGTGTAAATAGTCTCTGAGAAGACACATTTCCTAATGATGGAAGAGTTTTATTAGAAATCCAATGACAAAATAGATTGGCATGTAGCACTGAGAGATACTGTAAATCAGAGATAATATTTTTCCAACAAAGAAACAAAACTCAATACTCCACACAAGTGTAAATACGTAAGTGAGAAAATAGGTAGGTATTAAAATAAGGGGGAAGTAACAAGATATGCATGAAATATAAAAATAAAATCCTCCAGTCAAATGTGAAGTGAAATGTGTTCTAAGACGGTAGAAAGCACTTCACTGCTGACGTCAGACGGGTTGAGCGTGCTCGGCAGGGAAGGAGAAGTGTTCTGTGGACTTGGAGAGAAAAGCTCACCCCCGCTCTGCGAGCTCCATCTTGTAAACAGGACACAGAGGATACTTTGTGTGAACGCGGCCTGATGATCATTAGTGTATGAAAATACATTGCATGGAAAGTGTCATAAATACATTAGGTGGCTGAGCGTTAACAGGCAGACACGTATCTCTGCTGAAGAAGAAACACAATAGTGTACGAGCTCCTGTGGTGGATGCTTTGATGTGCTGCTTCATGAAAACGTCTGAAATCGGTCTGCTTGTTTGTCCAGCCCCATTCATAAAAAGTACAAACTCTACCCTTGAAGCTAAAGATATCACCATTTACAATGTGTTTGCTAAAATACACCTCTGCTTGCTAAACTATCCGGAGTGGAAGCTATCTGCTGGCTGTCTAGAAACTTTGGGAGGCTAGTAGAAAGTTACGTGTGCTATAGTCTGAACTGCTGTTTCTGTGTCCTCTCGCTCAGATTCAATTTGGGATCTCCTGTTCAGCCGTTTCCTCTTTAACAGACTCCTCTTCCACCGGCTTCTCCTCCTCTTCCTCCTGCAAACACACGGCACATGAGAGGTCACTGAACAGCAGACACCTTTGAACATGTCAGCGTGTAAGAAGTGGAGCTGTCTGAAGGACGCCTGTGTTTCAGACAGCACATGGATGTAGTGTTGCTGAGCAGCCCACTACAAACATAATGGATCATTGCACAGCTCAAAATGTAAATCCATGTTGATTTTGTTGGTTCCTGTGCACAAAGGCAGTATTGTTTAACCTTAACATCAGTTTGTTAGCGTTCAGGAAAACTCCATTACATTACAGTTCAGACAGAAAACCCAAGAAACACCTTATTCATAAAAACACAGAGGCTCTAATGAAAAAACCCACAGATTACAGATTACTGGATTACAGATGCCAGCACATGGTGTGATGTTCAAGTGTTGAGTGGAGCTGACAAAAGCCGTGACTGCAATCAGGAGCTGCTGCTGTTAAAAATCACACTACTTCCAATTTTTGTTTTTTTTAATTCACTTTCTGTACTAATTTATATATGTAGATGTTATTAATTTATCATTTTTTTATGTAAAACCTAAAATCACAAAACATTGTTAGCCTCAGAGAAATGAAAAAAATATATATTGATTGGAGATGCAGTTTAACAAAAAACAGAACATTAACTTTTAAATAAATACAAAAAGCTCCCAAATGTACAGTATATGTGCGTTTTAAAGCCAACAAAAAGAAAGTGACACACACGGTGTCCTGGGTGGGCTTACGGAGGAGCCAGCTGATTTAGTAAAGCAGACAAAGTGAATCTGACAGTGGTGAGAGCTGCAGCGGTGATTAAACAACTCTGACAGATACAATTATCCCCCCTCCAGAGGTTAATGAACACATCTACACACCAGAATCTGTGATCACCAGGTGAGGATCTGCAGCCCACAACACCTCATGAATCCACATTTCTCCAGCAAGCTGAGCGCAAACATTAGTCACAATCTAATTCTCTGTCAATCAAGCCTGGTTTCACTCCCATATGGATCTTTGTGAATGCACATTAATGTGCAGATATCACTCCTGAAACACTAATAGTTTTCCTGACAGACTCATCCTGGCACAGTCTGGTCCAGACCTACAAAAAAGTTCAAACTACCTGCAGAAAACAGAAGCCTTCTGTATGTGTCTGTCCCCTCGAGAAGCAGCGTTTCATACTGCACAGTTTGATGTGCTCGCTCATTAAAAAACATCAGAAAACATCTTTTATCAGTGCAGTGTGATGGGAGGATTTCACAGAAACACACATTTAATGTTACTTAAAAAACACAGTTTTAAAAACACTTTGCTGTCATTATATCTGAAAGTGATCTTTGAAAAAAGTTACAGCAAGTTAGCATGCTAGCATGCTAATGTTCATTCCACCTGTTAGTTGTCAGGGTATTTTACATAAAACACTGCTTTGTCACACACTATAGGAAAATGACTGCAGTCAGAGAGATTTCTCATCTGGTTTAAGTACTGAATCGACTGATGGTGTGGCTAAAAACATAATCTTCATATTTCCACTTTCTGCTGATCTCACATTGAAATAAATCTGTTTACTCAGAAACAATGTGCACCCTGTCAGACATTCAGTGTACACCTCTTTCTGCTCTGCTTTACTTCCTGTTCAGACACCAGGCAGCGATGGAGTACAAACCCTAACCATGCTGCCGCAGTGACGGCCATATTTAGTTTGGTGAGATAAGGACGTGTCTTTCACTGACGGACAGTCTGTTACAGTCTTAGCCTCAATCTTGTCATTTCATGTAATGGACAGGGATGATTTAATTGGTCAAATATTCATTTCTGACTGTGAAAGTTCTAAAGGTAGAATTCCAACAGGAAGACAAAGACTTAACAACCTATTATCACACATAAATTTGAACCCGGTGTGGAAATAATAAGAACATGATGGTGCTTAAATGGTAATAAATGGAGAGTGTGACCATGGTTACCACAGCACCTTCCTAACAGTCCACTGACTGCTCTGATGTCTCCAAAAGAGGCGAGTGACACACTGATGTGGTGGACATCACTGATTTAAGATGAAAGGTATTTGGTGGTCATCATGAGAAGTTGTAACCAAAACATCCAGAGAGGTCAGAGAAATCATGACAAATGTAGAAACATGGCTGTTGTTACCAGACATCATTATGCCTCAAGGCTTGAAACAACTGTTGCAAACAGTCACCTCAAGCTCAGTATCAACTAAACCAATGAGCTTGTGGTGGACGAGCAGAGGAACAGGAGGCCTCCTGTGCTGCTGCTGGTGAAGAAGGTGGACTCATGCAAGTACCTGGGTTCAAATCAATAAACAATGGCTGTGAGGTTTGACTTTCCACCAAAATATTTTAATCAGTCTATCCTTGAGTCCGTGTGGACATTTGAGGCAGGTTTGAAGAAATTCCATCATGCAGTTTCTGAAATATTGCCTTCAAGAGAACAGAATGGACAGACACCATGAAAACGTGACGCCTCCACCCACAGATATTTATGACTGCTCCTCCTTTGAGCTGAGGAAAGAATGCTGTCATGTGACACAGGAAAAAACAGACCATTTTTTTTATCACAGTAAATCAGTATAATGCATCTACAAACACTTGAACAGAGTCCATAATATTTATTTGAATTATTCTGAAAGGTAAAATGATATTTCTGCTGTGTTTCACTCTGGGCCCCACAAAGCTCCTGTTCACTGTGCTAATGAGCTGTGATCAGCTGTGGAAGACATTCTTCAGAAACACACTGGTGTGTTTACTGGTGAAACATGCTTTCCTGGCAATATCTCATGCTGAAACCTCAGTCGAATTATATGTGGGGGCCTTTCATGTAAACCTCCATTTGATAATGCAGATTGAAATTTAACATGTCAGATAACCGGGGATGAAGATGAGCTGAGCTGAAGCGTAAATAAATCAGAGTGCAGAATGTGCAGAGCTATTTGCAGCACTTGTTAAGGCATGTGTAGAAACAGTAAATTAAGGTTAGGGTTAATGCAAAGGATGGCCCATATATCATCTCTTTACTAACAGGAACCTTGTCGGGGCCTCTGGAGCAGTCGTGATATGCGATCTTGCCCGGAGAAAAATGCGATACTTTTTCCTGAACTCTGGATACTTTCTGGTGCTGGTCCATGGGGCTGATATAAATCTAGCTGTGGGGTGACACCTCATGAACTCCGCCATCGTATACATTCGTGCCATCCACCAAATCTCCCTGACAAGCCTGCCAATTTTCCAATTACCTGTGGCGCCATCCGTTATCGGAGGGCCAGTCAGCTCTTAAATGGGAAACAAGAGGGGAGGAGGGGCCAGCGCATGCTAACTATCTCATAAAGCCAGAGACGTGCCTCCCATGCCTCCTCCTGCGCTGAGTTAGTGTGTGTCCCTGGGGAGAGCGGTGACACCAGTCCTCCTGGCCTCTCAGGGCCTTTACAGGATTTCTCATGTGCTCTTTATCCGCCCCACTCCAACCGCTCAGCCACCTATCACTCCTATCTCAGCCTGAGGGAGCAGACAGGTGTCAATGCTCCACAGCTTCCCTGTTGCTGGTATTATCCTGCTGTCTGTCCGCCTGCAGAGCCTCCTCCTCCAGACTGGGTAGGAGGGCAGCAGCGGGGAGAGATGCGGCCCAATCTTCTTCATCAGTTTTCATGTTTCTTTGAGTTTTGGTGAAATGTTGAATGCTGAAAGTGATACTGCAGCTGAAGATTTCCTTCTGTTAGGGCTCTCTTCCCATTTATCTGCCCTTATAGTCAGGCTTATGGAGTGAGTCTGTGCAGCGTGCAATTTAAAGAGTGAGAGAGATGGAAAAGACGAGCTGTTAATCATGTTTGAAACACACATTTCACTGGGGGAGGATCTGATGAGATGTTATTATAATTTTATCATATAAAGCAGCTCCTTCATGTGTCATAGCATTTGCAATTAAAACATGATCTGAAACATTAGGCAAGTTATTTAAAGCTACACTGCACTCATTAAACATAAAACAACATGTTCACTCTGCTTTTGGCTCTGCTTTGGTCTCCACCAGTTCCTGAGTAGATGATTGGCTGTTTAGCTGCTCAACGCTGCATTGTGTTCACCAGATAACTTCTGATTTTGTCTGTCTTCTGTTTTTACTGAACAGCTACTGTACCGTGGCTTTAGTTCTGAAGAAGCAGCGGCCTGATCTATCTGTATTAGTAAGATGTAGTAAGTAGTAGAAAGTAGTGTAAGAATTACACTAATGTCTATTTTTTTGTATTTTCTTTGTACATTTTTAGCTATGCAGTAACAGACTTAGACTTCACTTTATTGATCCCTTTGGAATGACTCCCTCAAGGAAATTTAAGGTATTTCAACATAACTATAACATTACTTAACCTCCATTTGTCTTATTTCTAATGTCTCTAGAGACACATCAGTAGAATCCTTTTGATGCTGCTTGAGTAACACCAAATATGAAACACACTGCAGCCAGAGCTGCTGTTGGTCCATGACTCTTACTGTCTATATTTATGCACACAGTAAGCTAAAGAAATTCCTTACACCCCCCCTCCCTTTTTTTTATACTTTCTTCATTGTCTCTGGTGACTTTACAAAACTGAGCAGGTCAAAAAACCTACAAAAGCTCCTTTAACATTGTGCCAGCACTGCCAGAGGACCTGTTGTGAATCAGCAATATAAAATAAACAAAAGCCTGTGTTTGTCCCAATTTACTGACCAGACCTCAAATCAGATATGACTGAAATGTCACATCCCAGCTGATAAATCGCTTGATGAGCCTCCTACATTTGCACCCAAAACACCAGCTCTCAATCATTATTTTCAGACTAACAACAATAATTCTCTTCCAGGAAGGAAATGGATGGGAAAACCCCTGATGACTGTATATGTTAAACTATGAGAATATCAGAGACACTACTCTGATTATCAGTTATGAATAAAACACTACTGACTTTGAATATGAGATGCAAAGCACAATTAATTCAAATGGTCTTGATTGGTGTAAACATGCTGCTGTGCCCTGTAAACAGAACCCTCTTTGATAAAGATGGACTTTTGCTAAGTATTTCAATCTTGCCTACATTGGTTAGACAGCAGGCAACAACCAATCACCAGAACTTTAGATTCAACATGTCTGTTACTGCACGTCTGATTCAGCTGTTTCTTCTCTATGTGTGCAGCTTTTCATGAAATTCTACTGACATATTTTTTTTGTTGTTATTGGGAAGGGGAGCATCAGAGTGGAGAGGTGAAAATGTTTTTTATGTGAGATGAAATACATCAATTTCACATGTTTCACATCATAAATCCGCCAGCTGATATTTCCAACAAAGATAATGTTGAGATGTTAAATCACTGTGCTGTGATGCACCATCTCTCATAAGAGTACCTGAATTAGACTGAACATGTATTTTTATTAAATCTGCATGTGGCCTTCAACTTTTGTGATGCACTTTATAGATCATCACATTTATTAGAGTGGTTGCAGCTTTCCTTCACTGAAACAAATGTTTGTGTTGATTCAGTTGTATTTAGATTAATACGATGGAAAGATGGGGAGCAATTAGGCGTAGACTGACTTGTGACTTGTGACAAAAATATCAATAACTATCACTGTAAAGGTGTGTGTTATTCCTGTTGAATGACAAGATGTAGCACATTTTAAAATGTGACCGCAGCCATGTATGCAGAGAAAGAGGAAGGGGCAGCAGCGATGTTCTTCCTCCCCCTGTTCTCTCACTGTTGAATACAGAGGTGGAGGTACGGAGCTGTGTTTTGCATCAGTGGCCCCTGCTAGAGACGTTTGCTTTGTGTAGAGCGGAGAGGCAGGCGCCCCCCCTCCGACGTGCCTGCAGGAGCTGATGGGCTCTGGCATTGTGGAATATCTCCATCAATTCCCTCTGGGGAGAGGAGAGGAGAGGAGAGGAGGGCGGGTTTGTTTGCACCACTCGCTTTCCATAGGCTAGCAGGCCCTCTGGCTCTAACATATACATATATGATAATGAAATGCCACATTTTTCACTTGAGTCTAGGTCGGCGTTTTAAAGGGCAGGAGCAGAGTGTTGTCTCTGTCATTTAATGAGGGGGGGGGGCTCAGACGGAGCCCTAGGTGGCAACAAAGACCAGTCCAGCGCTTACACTGCTCAGCCTTACACACACACACACACAAACAAACAAAAAGAGATCAACCAACCACGCACCCTGTGCAATAAACTTCATAAACCTTGATTAAATGTACACATTTACAATCATAATGTACACTATGCTGTGAAGCTTTCCGTTCCTTCATCAAGCGTATACAGCGCTCAAAAGAATTAGCAGTTAATTACTGTGACTGATTTTCTTATCATGTGTCCTGCCTTCACTATTTATTCGCGAGTATGTTGTCTCACCTTTGATGGATTCACTAGCTTCACCGTTAGATAAATGTTCAGCTACACAGATAATAGCTTTGCCTTGCACATTTTTATGTAACATAACAAACATTAGATTTCTGACAAATATTAAAGACAATTTTACATCTCTCCTTGACTGTTTTACATCTACTAACATGATTATGTGGGTGCAATGACTGTTTTTACTGTTGTTATACTGCTAAACTATTATAATTCATCATTCTTTATATAAAGATTAAAACTCAACTCAAATCACAACTATTTTATAAGTGAATGATTAACTCTCACAGTGAGGGGTCAAAAACCTCTTTTTTGTTGTGGGCCATTCAGCTGGCATGGTCTCATCATAAACATGTCTGTGCTGATGGGAGGGGTCTCTTCATGCACAGGGAGGGCTCACTGAACGGTTTGATGAGGATGAAGATGAAGTGAATCAGATGCCTTCACAGTCACCACATCTCAACCCAGCTGAACAGCTGTGGAGATTTTGGATCAACGTGTTAGACAGAGCTCTCCACCACCATCATCAAAACACCAAATGAGGGAAGATCTTTGCTGACTGGTCTTAACAGCTACACATCAGGTATTACTGTCTCTGTACTTGCAGAAAGCATTAAGTGTCATTGCGTTTACACTGTATTTTTGTATTCCAAAGTCATTATTACTGACTCTAATGTACTGTTGTGCTATTTCTGTATTATTCTGTAGCCTCTTCCCAGAACTTGACAAGATTTTTGTTTGAACACATTCTCCCATTTTTCCCCACTACAAAACATGAAGACATTAACCAAACTGATGAAAGACGAAACCATATTTAGAAGACAGCAGCACATTGGTGGAGTGTCTGTGTGTGTGTGTGTGTGTGTGTGTGTGTGTGTGCAGCTCCATGTGTTTGAGTGCTGCTATGTGTGTGCTGGCATCTTGTTGCCATTTAAGAGATGACACAATTGCAATGGGTCATAAACAGCAGCTTCATTAGCCTGTTCAGGCAGTGCGTTATGCACTACATTTAACCACCTCTGCCCCCAACGCCCCCCCTGCACCTCTGCTCCTCCGCACCCACAAACTAGTCACAGGAGAGCACAATTAAATTTCATGACTGCGCATATTTGCAATTCCCATTTCATTTATTACAAAGGGCATTCTTTAATGTCCATTTTTTTCCTGAGAAACGTATTTCCATTTTAGTGAGGCGTGACTGATACCGAGGAGTAGTTTCCAGGCGACACCTAATTTAATCAGAGGTAAAATTCACAAGCAGGTTTTTCTTTTTACTGCCTCGTCAGATAACTACACATGCCTCCTGGAAGAGGATATACAGTCGGAAAAGGAGAGCTGCTTCCTCTCCTTTCAAATTTGAAGGACTTAGAATAAGGCAGAGAATCATAAATACATAAATAGGAGTTCTTGGGCACTGTGATTAAAAAAAAGCCCAAAAGTCACATATAATGAAAACAATAAATTGGTGAATGTGTTTTACATGACATAATGAGTTCTATTTAGAATATCTGCTGTGGTTGAAGTACTCGTGACAGGGCCTGGCTGATGCACACGGTTATACTTACTCAACATCACTGTAGAAGCAAAGACAAAAACCACCAAAGTTCTGCCACACCAACTACGGAATTATAAAAAATAATCTTATTTTTTGGCCAATTTCAAGGTTTGCAATTAGTGTGTTTTATGTGAATGTAAATCTGAACAAGCCAATATGTGATTATGTAATTATGATTTCATGTAACCCCTTAACACAAGTTGAGGCCAAATATATCCCAAATAACCCTGCATTCAACTATGGTGGGTTCAGAGAAGGAAATGTTAAACTAAAGTTCATCATGTATATTTATTAGATGAACGTGTTGTGTCTCCATCCAGAATGCCATTAGAATATAGCACGCTTTCTGCCCACGCAGCAGGAGCCACAGACTTGTGGGAATGTTATCTTAATGAAGGCTGGATGTGCTGCTGCTCTGTGTCTCCTACACTGTTTATGACCATAAAATACTGAGGGAGTCCAAAAAGTGGCCTCATGCACGCTCTCAGCTAAGAGGGTTATTAGAATCAGCCAGGTCCAGAGGAATGGACTGCTGGGGCCACTGAGGACCCGACAGCAATCACACACTCCACAAATTGGCCCCTGAGAGGGGCATGGGCGTCTGTAGCGCCTAGTTAAAGTGATTGAGGTGACTCCTAGCCATTGATTTTCTCTTTGTCTTCAGCATCCCGCCTGCCCACCCTTGACCGTGTCCCGTGCTCCCTACAGACTAGTTTAGCTAGCTGCCCCTGTTTAGCTGCCACTGCTTGCCTTTAAATCATATTAAACTGTGGTTAAACTTTGGCCACGCCTAAAAGACAACCATCATTGATGAGGTTATCATGCTTTAAGTACCTCATACGCTTGAGTAAAAGCCTCGACTGTTGGGCCTATCGATCGCACAGTCCTCGCAGCATTAAGATTAAACTTGAATACAGATAAGAGAATGCAGAGAGCAACAAATTTAAACCACACACAGGGATTTATCTTTATTCTATAAATGCACCTATGATACTGATTAAACCAATCAGACGGCTAATGAAAGCGCCTCACTGAGAAAAAAACAGGCTAAAGGTTAGATTTTTCCACTAAGATAGATCCCCATGTTTCTGTGAGGAGTTGGTAAAAATGCATTCCCTCCACCTAAACTCTAAATACCAGAACATCTGATGAGTAATGATGCCTATTTTTCTTTCAATTTACTCGATATAGTAAAGTCAGCCAAGTGTGACACTTCATTAAGTTAATTAGGCTAACTTAATTACAGTCTTTCACAGGTCAAGCGATGAAGCTTCTGATTGATGGCACAGCTTGCAACGGTAATCTTCCTCTGAATTGGGAGTGACATGAAAACGAACAGTAGCTGCTCCGAACCATCAAAAATGACAAACACTTAAAGTACATTTGCCTCATAAACAGCCTGCGGTGAAGACAGGCCGGCGTTATCATTATACACATAAGTGTCATGTATACATAAACAGGGCTGAACACTCGAGGTCAAACAACTTCAAATGCAAACTGTGTGCTGAGTAGGAGTAGGACCTATGGCTGTGGAGGAAGTGAAGAAAATGAAACGTTGACGCACAGTAATTTCAACAGTTGCAATCCTTTTGATGACAACAAGTCTGAGTGCAGCCAAAGTAGTGCATCCCACACAAGTTCACAGTTGAGTACTTTAAACACTGCCTGAGCAACTTTAAGAGCCTTTGGCATTTCAAACCTTTTATCCAAATCTTCTGGTCTGATTCACCGTGGAGCCCAGCATGCCAGGCAGCGCTGCAAGGGTGTAAATAAAGTCTTAAACAAGCACCCCTTGGCACAGTAACAAGCTTGAATTAAAGGCCATCCGTATATTACGGCAAGACTGTCACTTTATTACTGAAATCAATTCAGTGAGGGCCCGGGGCGACAGAGGAGGGGATGTGGCCTTGGACAGAGCGAGGTTTATCTAAGCCGAGCAGGCTGAGAGAAACACAGCGTCTATAATGAACTCAAGCCTGTCTAATAAAGCTTTTTATTGCCCCCTTTGCACAACAGAAACATGTCTGCAATGGCATCCACGCTCGGCGCCTGTATTTGCCTGCAACACTGTTAACCAGCAGCTCTGTAATTACTGCCAACCAACAAAGAAGACAATACAACAACACAAGCAAACTACAGGGACAAATATTAATCAAAAAGATATTTGGTTATTAATCAGGACCTCACAGGCAGAATACCAGAAAACAAGAGAAACAGACAGGAACACCGCTTCAGTCTTTTTTTTTTTTGACAAGAACTACAGTAGGAACATGAACTTTACTGCACTTTCACACAGTTACAGCCCCTCCAAGATAGGCCCAAAAGTCAATCTACTGCTTCCTACGCCTGCAATGTTCGTCCAATGATGCCAATAAAGCTGCCTCCAGATGCATGTACAATCTGAATGTACTAAAACCTACCTGGTTATGCTTCTTACCAAATGTCAACTTATAGGGGAAAGAAGTGTGGTGAGAATGTGCACCTCACACGTGCTTCACAACAGCTGAAATAACTGTGAGTGAAATGATCAGGTGGGCATACAGGATGATATACACAATGTGACCATTAGGATCATAATCCAGAGACTAAAGGGTTTTAAAATGTCCACGTGGTGGACTGCGCCAAAAGGACATGGTGTAAATTTGTCTATCATCACAGATTTTGCCACACCATTCAAACCATGGTATCTATCCCCGTTGTGGGACACATAAAGGAAATCTTGAATCCTTTTATTATCTCTTCTTAATGCTTGTATTGGGTTTGCTTTGGTAGGGACTCCATGGATGCAATGTCGGTCAGTCTGCAGATCCACCACTTTGGTCCAGGCTGAAATGTCTCAGTCCTACCGACTGTGCTGACACAGGGTGTAGACTCTGATCTTCAGACGTGGATGGATGTCTCTGGGTATGATTGAGACCGAAATATGTAAAGCAAATTGAAAAGCATACTATTCATGTTATACCCATTTCAAGGAAACCTCTGGAATCTTTAGTGCAGTACGCAACCAGACGGGTTTTCAGACAAGACATTTACCTTCAACTGTGGTCAGCATCACATAATGTAAGATACTCTGTGCCGCGGCCTGCGTCAGATTTAATACATCTTCTTCTCAGATAAGAGCAGTGGCTGCAGGGTGCTTTGACAAATCACTTCCTGTACTATTCTTCATAGCAGTCTATCAGACAGAGAAGTTGACTCCCAGCTATCTCTGCCAGCAGCTGAATCTCAGTCGCAACGATCAGGTAATATTCTGCACTTAATGCTGGCATTTAAGAAACATTCTCCCCCCACAGGCAAAAACGGTGCATGGCTTGGCATTTAAAAGCAGATAATAAAACTTTCCTTAAATACAGCTCTCATCTCAGAGTGCTTTTTAGATGCCCTTAGTGGAGTCAATTATCTCCCCACACTTGCTATTACTGAGACACTCGGAGCACCTCGCGTCTTAAAAGGTCTGTACACCGTGCTTTCTCAAAAATGTCACATTCTTAACTGCCTCTCAAATTGTAGACCCTGCTATATTAGAAATGATGTACACGTTTTGGTTTCTTTCATCCATGAAGAGGCATGTTTAAGCAACAGGCTTAAACATGCCACCAGGCTTGGAGTTACTGAATACGACTGATCTTTGCTTGCTAAAGGAACGGAGAGAGAAGAAAATTCAGACTAATTTGGCATGTAATTCCTGGGAATGTTCTGCTGTCACCGGTGAAATGTCAAAATGTTTGTGAGAGACCTCAACGGACAAGGCACTCCAGAGTGAATGATGTATGACAGGCAGAGAGATGGCAGAACAGGGAGGCTGACATGTAGACTTGAAGGGGAGAAAGTCACAGAGGCTGTCCTCGTACTCAGGATGTCTTTACTGTTAAAGGTCAACAGAACAAAACTATATGCAAATTCAATTTAGAATTGTGAATCAATGTATAAATGGAGAAAATACAGTGAATAGGTTTCATCTGCTTTGAGTTTGCGCGTACACATAAGTCATGGTGTTAACATCAGAAACGTGATGACAAACTGTCATCATTGTGTTTGAAAGTCCAAACATCAGACTATTGGTATGTTCTGGCCAGAACCAATTAAACGGGACTGGTCTTTTGGCGGTCTCTACAAGTCAATCTGCCAATAAACAAATCACATTAAAACAACATTAGATACATAAATCTGTGTTCTCCTCCTTCAAGTGTGCTTCAACAGATGCTGAAATGCTCTAGAAGCCCTTCCTCTCTCATTTTAAAGAGAACAGTGCAGCGCTCACAGTATATCACAGGTGATGAGGATAAAACTTTATTCATCGACTGTAAAGCACCTGGTCACAATCTCTACATATGATTGATAAAATCTTTTTTTTTTTTTTTAGTTTTTTACTTTTTGGCTTGGGGGAAGTACATGTAACAGTGTACAGTGTGCAGTGTGCAGTGTGTCCTCTGCAGTGTGTTTTTATACAGCCACAAGTGATGGTACGCAATCTCTTATCAAATTACAACTCACACTGAATTATGCACTGTTGAAATCGAAGTGAACATGATGTTGACTTGAACACTGGGAATGTCAAAAATTCCTCATTAATAGTTCATTTAATTTAACTTTATTTAAAGAGAATAAATCGATCTGTTGGAAAAAACAAATGCTGTTCCAAGAGACATTATTGACTGGAAGCAGAATCAGATGATGAGGTGTCTCTGAAACAATGGACTCACTGAATGAAGTGAATTCCAATAATCAAAAGAAGCAAAGACTGAAGATATGAATCCATCAGGATGCCTAAAAACTCAGGGCTTGTTTTTTTGTGCTAATGTTCATTAGAAGTTAGATTCCCAATGGACTGAAACGTTTTCAACCATCACAGTTTAAAGTTATAGGTGCGATGTCTCCACTGTAGTTTATTCATTTTATCTCTACTGCTCACCTGCCTATCACAATTTGTAGTTTACATTTCACTTTATTGTGTTGTGTTATATTATGTTCTCTTATTATTTGCATATGTTTGTTCCATACATACATTACTTTAACACTGTAAGATACTGGAGACACTGGAGCCTGAGAATTAAGAATTGAATTGTCAGTGACTACTTTACTGTTACACACGTGACAATAAAGAATTTGAATCTGAACTAACCCTAAATTCCTCTCTGGATATATGAAGAAATTTTGGACATGTGAAAACAGATGTTAACATGCGACATGTAAACATGCTGCCTGGGCCAATGCTCATATTCAGCCAGAGGTCCATCACGTCAAAGAGCACAAATCAGACCATTAGGTAGGCTAAACAGCTGAATACATTATTATATCACCAAATGTTTATGTTCTGTGTCTATATGCATTTTAAAACAGACTCTTATAGATTTTTATATGGGGACAACTTAACATGAAAGAGAGCTTTAACCTTTTGATTTTCTTGATAATTGAGTGTTTTGTTCCTGTGATTCAGCATTTTCACTGTGGCTTTTATAATTCACTTCCTCTGCGGCAGCATCAATCAGCCCCCATTTTCCACATAGATGGAGCCAAGCAGGACAGACTACTACTTTCTAGAGAAATGGAAATGGGGATACATTTATCAATTAGATTGAGAGGCAGCCAAATGTTACCATTTATTGAAATATAACTCAAAAAGCAAACAACTAAACAAAAAAACAGTTGTGTTGTTTTTTTCATGAAAATGAATTCCTGCTTTTAGGGACATACTGTACCACATATTAATGATTATTAATTTTTACAGAGTTACAATACTCCAATGATGATGAAGTAGGGACTCAGGAGTCAGATGGGACTAAACTGTGGTGATCAAATAAAGCATCTATGTATTGTTACAGTGACGCACTTCCATCTGTAAACTAAAAGATGCCCAGTGGCTTTTCCTTGTAAACAAACGTAGTTTTGTTTTATGTTTATCACCATGTGTGTTTCCTTGAGATCAAACAAATGTGTAACATGGATTTCCATCTTCATAAAACACATACAAAGTCAGTTTGTGGAATATTTGGGTCTACTTCAGTCATGACAAACCAGGCTGTGAAGACATGGGTAGCTAGAGCACATTCTGCTGAAACTAATGTCCCCAGCAGGTTATATTGGTGAGACTGTATTTATGAGCAGCTGAGACCTCAAAACAACTTCAGGTTAATCTCCCAGGGTCAGGGATATCGCAGACTTGTGACTATGATATCTCCCATTTAGTGAAAAAGCACAACAGATACACCAACAAACCAGTGGCACAATGGATGCAAAGCCACCATCATTGGTAGTTACATCAAAATAAAACCAATACTGATTCTAATTCAACTGATTAAAAAATAAAACTAATTAAAAAGAAGCCATTCACGGTTTGTCTATATATGTAGCAAACACTAAAAACCTCATTTAGGCTGTTTACACTGCAATGCAAATGTTTATCTTCACTGTTAGTGCCTTTCCACACAGATACTGTCAACTGAACAGAACTGAACAGAACCAACATAGTCAGATGAAACAAACAAACAAAAACCAATGTGTCTGTTGCTATCACTGCAGAATTAAGAAAAAGAAATGCTGTTTTTGTCAGTAACAATTTTGACCAAATAAGTATCTGAGCCAGAACAACCATTATGTGCATTGATCTGATTTCTTAGTGTGTTGAGAGACGTCAAAGCAGGCCAGCCGCACCCTAACCGAACCCAAACGGCTGCTTTCTGAGACGTATACACTCATACAGGACATGCTCACCTTGGAGGAGGATGTGTCACACTCCTGACAGATCCAGCCATATCCTGTCTGCTTGGGGGATTTCTTCAGCGGGGGTTCCAGACACCCGAAGTGATAGCAGAGCCGACACTCGTCACACCTGAGGCACAGACAGGAAGGGCATGTGTTACTCCTCACATAAATAAAGCCACTGTCTTCCCTCGCTGATGAGGCCAGCTCAGGAGCTATGATGGATGACGACAAGGCAGCCAGTCGTCAGTCGTGAGACTTTGTTAATGCATCCCAAAGTCCCTCTAATCACGCTACTCCCTTGACCGTACACAGTCATTGACTGTCCAATGGTTCATGTCAGCAGGCAGATAAATACAGGCCTTGTTAGTGTCAGATAAATGCCTGTCAGTTCTCCTAAAGTTGGACTGACTGCATGTCTTTAAGTCTTTAAACCTCATTCTCACACTCACACAGAGGATTTACCAGAGAGAAAGATTTGCTCAAACTGACAGAGGTGAGGCGTCAACCTTTGAGCAGTGTTGTGTTGCCCCCAGCCAATAATAGTGCACAAGGTGTGATGTGAGGCAACAATATAGCAAAGTCTGTAAGCACGTGGAGCCACCAGAGGGAGGAGGGAGCAACCCCAAAAATCCTACATTTAAACCCTGAAAATGAAAAGGTCTTAAAAAGTCTCCCTGAACCCAGTGAATGAACTTGTCATTAATGTCTTTTTGTCTTTCTCTCCCTGTCTTCAAGCCACTTGTGCTGTCCTCCTTTCTTCAGTAATGGAGACAAATAGAGGGGGTTCAGCTTGACCTCCCTGGCTGTTAAGCTGTTATCAGATTTTCATTGGAGAATGTGAATCTCCTTCATTGATTGGGACATAATTGTCTCTAATTGTGGAGGGCCTCTGTTTACCATGGGGTGAGACTGTTGAAGGGCAGTCAGCCTCATAAATGATTAAAAGAAAAGTCTGCTCTACACGCCCGTTCTTTTTAATGTATTTTATTGTGTGGCGATGCAGTATTGACTTCCCTCGGCTGTTTTCAGCTGTTGTGTGTTACTGGACACTGTGTACGTTCCTCCTGAACAAACACATCACTATCACTCCTGTTGCTAGGGTTAGAAAATGAATAACTAAAAAAGATCTGGACATATCAGGATATCAGGATTTGATTGTTGCCCTTCCACACTGATTCTGTTTCATTTTCTTGGTCTTTCCCTGCTGTGGTTTCAGGATGAATATCATGGAACAACATTATACACTCTGTCCAAGAACCTGTCTGGACTTGATTTACGACAGCCAGTGCTTGGATATCAATTACTAGTCCCTATTAATGAAGCCAACATTGTGTTGGATGTGTGCTGAAAGGAATTAGGCAGTTTTATGAACAGATCTGATGGCTCTACAGACAAAAGCAATATGGTGGATGGCAAATGTGCCTGAGGCTTTGACTCTGCTTCTGTCAAAATGTTTCAGAAGAGACTGAAAACACCTCAAGTTGAAACATGGATCAAGAACTTATTGAGAGTATTGTTTGTTGTATTGAGGGTTATTGTCTGTATTGTTTTCTTCATTTCATGTTAAATTAACATCCAAGTGTATAGTATCTGTAAGCAAACATTAAATGTATCTTTAAATTAAATTATGTAATGACCCTTCCTTAATTTTCCAAACAGCAGAACAATCAATATAGATTCATAAAGCATGATGTGAAGAGCTTTTTTCTGAGGACAAGTAACTCCAAATGATAAGAGAGTGATTCACAGACCCCAATGAATTAGGAACAGGGACAGTGGAGTCCCTCCCTGGAGTCAAACTTGTGTCAGCGTGCCAGGCCTTGAACCACGGGGCCTGGTCAGGCAAAGGCCAAAACAACTACATGGGGCAGCACCCTGTGGGTGGTGGACACACAGAGATAAGCATTAGATTTGTGTGTCATAGCCAGGACACAGGAAAGGTAAGACCCAGCCATCCTGACTGAACTACATCTAGCGTGGAGGTGGAGCAGTAATATTTAGATATACCAACAGGGAAGCAGCGGGCCGGGCTGGGGGCCTATGGGTCTGGTGACAACGGTCTTTGGTGGTTAGATGACTCAGGAGGGGAAACTGCTGACCCTGAATGAGGTGGAATAACACTTTGAGGAACTGCTGAGCCCAACTAACACATCCTCTGTGGGGGAGGCAGAGGTTGTAGACTCTTGAGACGCTTCACCCATATCCCCAACCTCAGAGGTCTCTGGGGTAATTGGGAAGCTCGGCATCAACATGAAACCAGGTTTGGAGACCAGTTTGGTGATCTCAAACTGTCTCTCTGCTCTTTGCAGATGATATGATTCTGTTGGTCATCAGAGCGTTGTCTTTAGCACAGACTTTTGATGGTTTGCTGTTGAGTATAGTCACAGTATATTATGAGTGATGAACAGTGGACTGCTTCCTCCAGGTTGGGAGTGGCTGGCTGCCCCAAATGAAAATCTTGAGGCATCTCTGGGTTTTTGTCATAAGTGATGAAAAATTCTTAAAAAGTAAAATGAATTAAAATCTTATGGTGTCTTATGGTGAAGAGGGAGTTGAGCTGGAAGGTTAAGCTTTATTAAATAATAATCCCTCGGTATAAAAGAAAACCCTGTTTGTGTATTGTGTCTTTAAACTGTGATGGATGTTATCATGGACCATGTATGATATATGCTTACTGTACCATTGGCTATTGTTTCTTCCAAGCAAGTTAAGATCCAAGTTGTATTAAACCAGAGTAATCTTTAAACGAGCCAACAGAACACAGCAGGGACACCATTCAGCCAAACTGTAAGAAGCTCAGCGTTATGGAAGGTAGCCCTCTGGCACAAGACTAAGAAGCTGTGAAATAGGTCTGATAATATACCTGTATTGTTTACACATTAACCGTGGCAGATCTTCTAAAATCAGAGTAGAAATTCAATTGGCATAGATAATTGGCATCTTATGAGTTGTAGGGGCATACGCTAACAGCTGCTGCACATTAGCACAAATATGCAGAGGCAGGTGGATCTCTCTCACACACTTGCAATGAAACACACACACACACACACACAGCATAGAATCTTGGATGGGCTGAGCAGGCATATCTGCCTAGGAAACGATGGGAATTTAAAGTGCCCTCCGGCCACCTAGTGAATAGAAGACAAATGACCAAAGTGTGTGTGCTCCACTAATGAGCACACTCCTTTTGTTGGAGACAAACCGCCAATTGATTTCACATGAATCTCCAACTAAGGCAAAAAAGAAGGAGCAAACTCCTCAGTTTCACCGCTGGAGACTCTTGAAGACCTTCCAAACTCACAGGAGGGCTCTTGTTATTTAGCAAGACTGTGACGACTGCACACATGCATCTCTAATTACTTTACCTTAATGAACCCTTTGTAATGTTTGTTGTGTATCGCGGGGAAGATCTTTGAATTAAAGCAGTGCTCATTGATGCAGACGCAGGGTTTTCTGAGTGTGTGTGTGTCTGTGCTAATGTGGTTTTTAATCTTCATTTAGGAGATGGGCTAAATTCCATCGTCTCCTCAGCTAAACTCAGCTTTATATTTAGACGGTTCCCTGCATACACTGAAAGCTGACCAACACGAACCACAGCTGGAAGGGCCTGGCAACACTTATTTTCACTTATCTTATTTGGAAAATTAGAGTGGGTACGCTCCACTTCACCTCCTTCACCTTTTCTGACTTATCTGTCATATAAACTGTTCTTTTCTCATTGCTTGGTCGTTGTTGTTTATTCTCCATTCTGTTCGCTACAAGTCAGCCCGCGTGTGATGGAGGGAATTCATCTGCAGTCGAACGGGAGCAATGATTGGAGCTCCATCAGATACTCTGTTCTAATTGGTTGTTTAGATTCGGGCACGGTGGATTCTAGCCCAATGAGCTTAGATGCAGCAGGTGGAGCCAGAGGAGTCTGATTTTATCACAGATTATCTGTCTCATGTTCTACTGTCACAACAGAGTGACAGTTTAAGCAAACATGACTAAGAGTTATTTTTTAAATAAATTCTACTTTTAGGATTCTGTGGCTTTCTCTCAAGAGAGCAGCAGAGTATCATCCAACTATCTGCTCCACACAGGTTCCTAACACCATGTGACCAACCAATATTTAGAGCCTTATGAATGTTTTCCATCAGTCTCTGGTGTCAGGCTGTTAACTTTGCAGTTGGAGGAGGGAGACTTTGGACTTTTCCTGGCTGATCTACGTAATGTAGCCAGTGTTGTTCTCAGTCTCTTCACTGTTTGAGCCACCTGCTACCATCAGCCTATCTGCTCCCAACAGTGGCCTTACGCACTCAGCCACAGCAAGGTCCTTGATGTTATCAAAGCAATTTGGCCCTGCTTTAATCATTGGGAGAATTGAGCAGCCCACCCCCTCCTCCCTTGTACTTTAGAAGCAGACAAAATCCAATCACTCATAAGAGAGCGTATTGATTGATGTAATCTTATTGGAGGTGAGGTGGTGGTGGGGACATGATTGATTGCTTTTGTCTGCTAAACGTGTTGCTCTCGGTTGGCGACTCTTGTCCACTTTCATCTGGTATTTAGTTCTCAGATCCCCTCCCCCCTCCAACATCACCCCCCAGGACGTGTCCTCGCCAAGTGGGACTGATGACCCAAAAATCTAAACTTGCTTCGTTTGATCTCATCCGCCTCATTGAAATCGCTGTCACATTTCTGTTCAACTCTCATAAAGAGGAAGCGCCGGCACTCGAGGAGCCGCAAAGAGCCTCCATCCATCCACATAGCCTGCAGAAATATTCAGTGATGTATCACCACAGCTCAATTAAATCACACTGTTGAGGACGTAGATGACACAATATTAGATTGAATAACTTAGATAGGATTTTAAATTATGTGTCTAAATGTGAGCTCTTTAGACTTTAAAGTGTAGTGGGATCATTCAAACTAAGTGAACCATGTCGGATTGCAGGAAAAAAAACAAGTCTTACTGATTTCCTGATATAATTGATACTACTTTCAGGGCTGTACATTAACTGTTTTGCACACAGAACTTGTGTTCTGTCTCTAAAATCTCTAAAATCAATCCCAAGAGCTTCAGTTAATCAGGTATGTGACTGCCAAAGGACATTAATGCAGCATACAGGACACATAAAATCCAAACCTAAGCCCACTACTCAAATGTGGACCAGATCAGTGTGTGTGTGTATGTGTGTGTCACGGATCTAGTGTATTTGCTGGAAGATGACCTCCATGTCATTGCTACCTGGCTAACTCCTCCTGGGCATCCTTCATCCACCCTTCAGGAGTGGAGATGTGGAGGCTGCTGTTGGTGGCGTTCTTGATACAATTCTGTGTCAAACAGCTCATCTCACACTGAGCCGAGGAGATTCGCAACACAGCAACATTGATTTTCTCCTGGGAAGTACAAGATGGCGGACTGTAGAGCTGCCTCAGTGTGTTGGTGTGTATTGTTTTTGTCTGACCTGAGAGTAAATTCAGTTTTATGCTGTGGTTCCTCATCTCATGAACATCAGGGAACAACAGCAGATTTATTTCCCACTCTTCTTACATCATCCATGGATTTATTGAAAATTCTCATTAAAGACACCCTTACTGAAAAAAGGAGGGTTGAGCTTGTGCATCTCTGCCTACACAGATTACACACTATATTATATAGAATATTTATTTCCAACATGCAGTAACTTTGAAACAAAGTGGATGAACTTCAGCTGCTCGCTGTGTGGGATCATGGCTGTGTGGATCATCTCAGACTCAGTGCAGTGACGAGACAGTGATCCCACAGCACTGATCTCCTGACCGGGGATCATTTTTCATTAACTGCTGACCCTTCTCCTCCCCCTCTGGGTTTGTTTAATTCATTCCACTCAGTATTTACATTTCACCACAGACCAGCATGCAGAAGGCACAGAGCATGCTCAGTGTGTGTGAAGTGGACAAACTCAGGCTCCTTACTGGCCAAAGAAGGGAATATTTAAGATTGCTACACTTCAGTCAAGAAGGCTCATAATGCCATTACGCTGGATCACTTTGACCAGCTCATGAAATTAAAGCCCTGCAAACCTGTTGTGAAGACGTCAAAGTGGTGGAACAGTGATGCTGTGAAGGATCTTCGTGTGTCCTTCATCAGTCCATCAAGCTCCTGAAGATCACACATAACTCCGCCCTCATAAGGCAAGACAAGCAGGCGTGTGGTTGACCCTCTCAGAGAGGAACTTTTTGAAACATGACATTACGCTGCAGCTCATCAGGAGCTCAGACCTCACACCGCAAGAACTATATATATATAGATCTATATTAATAATTTCTTTAGTGTGAAATTGTAGATCAGCAACCATGTTATAAATAACATTGGAGAAAGCAGCACAAAATCAACTATAAAAAGCAACAGAATCTCTAAATCTAACTGAGCCACCGTGTCTCAGTGGGTGTGACGATCAGGAGATAACGTTAAATGCTTGGTTCACTGACAGGACTAGACGTTGCGATCCCAAGTGTTTGCACCGCTTCTAATTTAGGAATTCTTGAAGAACCGCAACTATGAGGCTTTACCAGCAGGACACATCGTCAGTTGTGTGCCCCTGCATCACGAGGTGTTTTGCCCAATTATCACAAGACACCCTCCGCTGAGGCCAGCCCACCACGGTTGATCAGTCCTGAGTGTGTGTCCAGCTGTTCACCTGTGCAGCCCAAAACACAGCAAAACAGAAGTTGAGAGGAGACAAAATTTAGCAAACTGATTCTGTTAAAGTTTACTTCAAAGATAAGATAATGAACATACTGAGCCAAGCAAAGGATCAGTTTGTCTTAACAGAGGGGCTGCTTGATGGGCTGCAGCACAACTTATCTAACTTTCTGAAACCAAAAATCAGAATCCAAAGTTAATCCACCTGCTTCCACAAATGACTGGACAGCTATGTCCACTGAACCATTAGCTCACTCCCCTCTATATCCTAAATATATATATAATAATATATATCCTAAATTTGCATCCAAATACAGTGTGAATGTTGCAGTGCATAACATCATTTTGAGGAAATGGGGATTATTCTGTGTTTCAATCCACAACCATTTTATGATTATATATCTTTTTTTTTTTTTTTTAAGAAGCTCTTTGGACTTCTTTATTATGTATTCATTTTTGTGGTCTCTGTGATCAAAGGTGTCCCACCTGACATGAGGTTACATGTTGACCCTGGAGCTCTGGAGACAACTCAAAGTCAGCCTGAGCAAACCTCAGCGCTGTTTCGTCTGATTTCATGGAAAAATCCAGTCAGACATTGATAAGAACGATTAGACACAAACAGATAGAGCCAGGCTTCTCTCTGTTGGTCTCATTTGCTTGTATAGGTCATTTAGAGGCTGTTTCATAACCAGTTAACAACTCTGTAGAGGTGGTTTAATTGGTTTATTTAACAGAAGCAGTTTAAATTTGACAGGTAGTTATGCAAGAGGCTATTTTCATCCATAGTCCCTGGACAATTGTTACAAAGTCGCTCTATAAAGAGATAGAAATGACAAAGTTACTCAGATCATTTATAAGCATATAGAACAATGATAAAAAGAAAGGAGAATATTAATGTTAAATCAAATTAAAAACACAATTTAGGACACCATTGCACTATTTTGATTTAGTTCATTAAAATAAATGGCTGGTGGTGCTTGTCATTCAGACCACTTAACCTCTGCAGTAGAAGAAGATGCACCAAAATGATGATGACTATGTGACATTTGTTTTAATTTCATTAATCTGAAGTTATTTATTATATTCTCCTTATCACTTCACACACATCAAATGTTTTCATCTGCTACTATTCATCATTTCTCATGTGCATGCTTAATGACCATTTAAGTCACATGATTAATACAGATTTCCTGCTTTCCTTGCTTCTTGTTAGATTTTGCTTTTATTGGTATGCAAACTTTTCCAAGCCAACGCTGAAGTTCGTCACTAATCCCAGATTTAACAATAAGTGGTAGATGCTAAGTCAAGTCTTGACAAGTCAGCAAACACATAAATTTAATTAAAATTCACAATCACAAGCAACTGGCTCTGCCAGAAAAAACAGTCGTAGCAACAAAAACCTCTGATCGTACTGGAATGAATGTTATGTTCTTTTGAATTCAGAGAGAAATCGTTTATTTTCTATCTTACTTTAAGTGTTAACATATCAGTTAATACATCAGTGAGTAACTGTTTACTTGTTTAAAACCTAATCATTGTGCCTGTTCTGATTAGCGTCTCTGGCTGAACCCCTTAAGGAGGAGGTGCTTAAAAAGGCACCGACTCCCATGTTCTCTTATTTATTTATCTTATTTATCCGCCTTATCAAAACCAAACCAGATTACAAAATAATGGCAAAAATCAAAAACGCAGATATTAAGCAATGAGCTAAATAACCTTTATGATGAGACACAGAGCCTGTCGGGTTACTGATGCTGGGTGCTGCTTTGTACCCACAGTCCTGTTTCCATGTATTGACAGTGGGTTTGTGGCCTAAAAATCTTCTTTCTCTCTAGCAGGCCTGGTGTCTGAGCCCAAGTGGCTGAAACAAGGCAGTGAATTTATCACAAGTGGGCAATGCAATTACCTTGGGAGTGGCCATGTGACAGAAATCAATATGACACAAAGCACTCAGCCATTGACTCTCATCCATGACAAAGTGTGCCGGTGTCTTTCCATAGAAAGGAGTGGATTATTGGACTTTGTGAGGCTCCCACTTTTTTGATTTACTGTTGGGTCACTGCAACATTATAAAAGAGCCATTGTTTTACAAGAGGGGAGTAATGAATGGACTGCTGAAGTCGCACCTATGGAGAAAGCCAAAGTCTGAGTGGCTGCTTTTATTAGCTCATCTGGACACAACTCATTCACAGCTGGGATGGCAGGGGATGGACGTGATCCCCAGAGCTCTCATCTAGTGCTTTGTATGTGTGCGACATTTCACAAACTTTCCAGCAGGGGGCCCTAGTGAACTGGGTACAACCCTGGAGAAAAGTCAGTTTGGGCAGCAGGTCTGAGCCCTCGCCTCTGAGGGACCAGCTGGAGCCCTGCAGCGTCTGGTCCGGCCAGAAACCCAGTCTACTCGACCGCTGCGTCGCTATGGAAATTCCAGCAGACTTACAAACAACTTGTAGCGCGGAGCCACTCCATTAAAACCAGTCCATGATGATGTAATCAGTTAAGATTTAAGGCACAAATGAGGCTTGGCGGTTCAAGTTCAGTGTGTAATGATTAAATGGGTTCAGATGCAACAAAGCGCAGTAAAAAGATGATGAAACAGAGAGCAGTTACGGAAGCTGGCAGGGTGGAGCGTTTACCTCAGGACGCATTCGAGCACCACCATGCTGTGGCAGAATCAGCGGGATAAAGAGACGGGGGAAGAAGTTGAGGAGTAATAGATTTTAGCTGCTTGGCCACACTTCCCACACAGCTCCAGTCCCAGCCCCTGTGTTTTCTGTTTTAATAGGGGGGGGAAAGGGTGAAGTCAGCAAAAACAAAATGCCGCCATTAAATCATCTCCCCGGATCCGGTGTCAGAGCAGTAATGGGAAACGCACTCATCATCGGAAAGGTTACTGCTTTCCAGAACCTCCCTGCTAGCTTTCCTCTCTCTTTATCCCTCTGCCCCTCCCCTTCCTGCCTCTACCGGCCTCAGTCTCATCCTCCAACCACGAACCAGCTGCAGCCGAGCTGATGTCTGGTGTGCCGGCTGCTGTTCGGTCCCCGAGGACCCCGGGGTTGAGGATGAGGGATTAGGGCAGCTACAGTTCGCCACGGTGAGTTGGTTTTCATCTCAAGGAGACGCCACCATGTTGAAATCAAACTGTCTCTGTCTTCTCCCACACGTGTTTACAGGACAAAGGATGCACATCTACCTGCAGGCAAAGTGCCTTTTTCTTTTACTGTTCCTAATGTTCATGTCTGCTTCTGACACAGCTGGAGAACATCAGCTCATCCAGCTGTCAAAAAGTGACCCTACTAGAACTACTGAAAATTTGACAAAGAAATCTGATCCACTTCCTGGAAATTTCACCTACATCCTCAGACTTCCATCAGTGCATTATGTTTTCTCAGTTGTTCTTCAGATAAACTGAAGAACTGAACAACCTATGTCAAAACAGAGCAAGCAACTTGCTCACACGTCACACAAGGTGTCATCTTCACCCACAAATATCCAAATTAACTGACAAACTGAACGTTACTGTGCATTTTCAAGCTCCTGAGGTGATGAAGTCTTGTGTTTTTGATTGTAATCTTTCATTCAAATCATCACTTTGTTACAAATTCTAATATGACATACATGAACCTGTTTAATGATTATTTAATTATTATACAACTGATCGATGCTTCACAGACTGTCCATGGGTTGTCAGTTTTAGGGTCTCGTGCTCTTTTAGAAGGTGAGACTTCCTCATATGTGAGAACATGGTATTTTCTTTACATTTTGGCATGAAAAACTTAAAGTCTTAAATATTATCAACCAAGCACTGTAATACTGTACACAGTTTACCCCCTCCCCCTCTCCCAGCCCCCACAACAAGAGGGCCACTTCCCAGGTGATAAATCACAGATGACAGAGGGCATTACACGCACAAACGGACCGCCGCTACCGCACCTTTAGAACAATTAATTAGCTGGCTGACACTCATTTATCACTGCAGCAATAAGGTGAAAAAGTCAAGAGTTTATTAAAGCTCTGCTTAATTTTCAAGAGCTATAGGCCAGAGGCTGAGACACTTCACATACACAACAGCAGCAACATTCACATTCTTACTTCAGTATCACAGTAATACAGTACACCATTAATCAGAAATATTCCCTTCAAAGCATATCTGTAAACAAATGTAAACAAAAGTTTGGCAATTAAAAGAAGATATGGTAGTCGCTTCAAGACGACATCACAAATCAAACTGGTCACAACACAAGCTTATATATAATCAAGTATGTAGGCACAAAAAGAAAAGACAGGTATGTTTGGCCTCTTCAATAAATACTGTACACATTGTCACACTACAAAGCTACCTGGCATTCATATTCTACACGACCACGTCACTTATTTTCAGTTTAAAATTACTGTACAGATCTGGGTAAATAGGTATAGCCATGCACTGTAGAACTGACATGTTGTCTTTGAGACTGACTGAGTATAAGTGATGGGAAAGAGTTAGTCAGGAGTCAGCGAGTCATTCTGTACCGAGATCTAATTCCTACAGACAAACCCAGTGTGCTGTTGATTCTGGACACACACCAAGAGAGGCAGAGGTTTGACTGCTCCCAAAAGCATGCATATAGGGCCCTGGATAGGTAACAGAGTGACATACGAGGGCAGATTGTGACACTTGTCACAAGCCCTGACAGAGCAAGAAGCAGCTGTTGTTTTGACAGCACTGACTATGGGCCACCAGGGACATGGAGACAAAGCTGGGCTTCTTTCTGAGGAAGTGTCAGTTTAACTGTCACTTCAAGATATTGAGACAGAGGAAGACTTCTAAATGCCTAAAGACACTAAAGACACTTTGACTAATAATTAAGTGCTATTACTGATAACTACACAAGTTTATTTCTACTGCAGATGCTTTATGTTAGCATTACTTTACTGCTACACTTGATACACCAGAAACAGCTGGCTTTTCTATATACAACACCAACATTTCTTAATACTTCTGGTCCTCCATTTATTTAGAAAACAAAACACAACACTCAAGTCTGGGAGAGCCTTGGTGTTTCTACAATGAACCAAATTCAGGTTGATGATGGTGGCAGATGACTTCAGTCAATAATACTGATGGATACTGAAGAGAAGTCCTATGGGGAGGTCAAAAGTGCAGAGCACTAACCGAGTATCAATAAAAAAAGTTGATCAAAAAAAATTCACATCCATGTTGATTGCGAGTGAGCACCTACAGGCATAGAGAGGGATCATTTGGGATAGCCTTGTAAGGCAGAGGATGCAAAAATCAACTGAGTACAGCACTTTTCTGTTTTGTAGCTTTTCTATGCTCCCACACTACCAACAAGATGAGCGATAAGTCGAGTGTCCTCTGCTCGGTTCCTACAGAGGGAGGCTCAGCTGCCATGACAAACTTGTGATACTCAACAGTCAGATGTGAACAGTCTCAAAGATCCCACGACATGGGCACCTCAATTATCTATAAAGCTGCTTCTTCATGGAAAACAGTGCATTGTAAGTGGTTCCATGTTTCATTAGTCAGTATACTGTTACATGAAAAAAAACTTTTAAGAACCCCCCCATTTCTGCCCATCCTATCACATCACATCAGTTTCCACTCATAGCTGATAACACCCTGTTTTTAAAAGAAATGCATCACATTAAAAAAAGTAAGGACACCATCTCATGGGATCTTTACAGATACCAGGACTCAGTGTCTTAGAAATGACATATGAAACAGTTGCATCCATCAGTTTGCTCAATGGTCCGCACTCGTTCTCTATGTTTGTTCAATACTATCTAAGTTGAGCCGAACATGTTTGTTATTTGCCAGAATGATTCAATACATGAATTGTATGAACACATAACATTTTCAAATTGAAATTGCCTGCATCAATAGTTTGTAGATGGAGACAATTGCATAGATGCAACTGGAGCCACAATTGGTCACAGAAAGAATCAACCAGGTTACTCATAGTGTGTAAAAGCAGTTAAGAGTCCAACATTAACCAAAAACAGATTAGCCTCAACGACACTTCAGCATTTAGACTCCGTGTTTCAGATTCAGACAGCTCCCCTCAATTTTTGTTGGACAGTCGTTGGTCCAGTTTGGGTCAGAGGTGGTTGTGGGGCGGCGTGACAGTCTCGTTCTTCAGCCTGACTCGAGCGCCATTCTTCAAACGCCTCAATTTGCCTCTCTCTGTCTCTAAGCCAACGGTCATCAGTCCCGAGTTTTTATGGGAGGTGAGGTGGCTGCCCCGGCTCTCACAACCTGTGCAATGCAAAGATAGAAAGAGTCAGGGCAGCACACCTCACACCCCGACCAGCAACCCTTACAACTTAAACACTGCTTCAAGAGCACGACAGACAAAACACAAACACTTTGGGATTCAAGTGTTGAGCTCTTTCTTTCATCTGTTCCCAAGATACTGCTGCTCTTGCAGTGTACATAGTATGTGTCTGAGGTCACTGCACAGATATAAGAGCATTCATTTTCTCAGAGCTTCCTGTTTACACACTGCTCTAAAGTAGTCTCAAATAATAAGCCTCCATTGACCAAAGAAGAAGTGTCACTAACAATGGTGGTAGAAAAAAACTAATCGAAACAGGTGTCTGCTGATTGACTAATTGTTAAAGCTCCATAGAGATTAAGTTCTTTAAATTGTTGGAACATCTGTGCATGAAGTACAGTTTTATTAATAGTAGTTTCAGCGCAATCAGAAAAAACATAGAAGTGGCTGGAATTAAAGAATGAGTGACTGTAGTATTTCTTTTGAAAATGAGAACTACTAGCAGCGAGATTCACATGGCATAAGTGTTGTTTTAGTAATGGAATTAGTGCTGTATAATGTACGTTACTCTGAATTTATCAAGACGACAGGTAAAGACGGAGGAGTTGTGGCGTTCGTATGAACCACAAATTAAAGGAGGAGCAGATAGGAAATACAGGAGGTATCCTATTATTCAACTAAAGCTGCTTAGAAACAAGAACATTTTGGACTAAATACTTGTTTTTAATGCAGCCTGTTTTAAAGAAAGAGAGGAACAATATGAAATTCATGAAGGGAATTGTGCTCTGATGAGAACGGAGAATGAGGATGAGATGAGAATTTTATGAAAGAGATTCATCACATGACAATGTGCTGACAAGGTGCCTGCTGTGATCTGTTTTTTTATTTTCTCACAGAATTCCAATGTCAAAGAAGAATCCTGGTTATTAGATGCCTGACACCTGAAATCCCAAGAAAGGAGCAAAATAAATTGTGCTATTCATTACGCCTTAATGAACTGTGCAAATGTGGCAGGTCAATATAGGGGGCCTCTGGAGGAGATACACTCAGCCCCCTCATTCTGCAGAGCCCAGGCGGCCACAGCCTAATGAAGACTGAACTTTAATCATCAGGAGGATATGGCTGCCTCACGGGACCCACCCCACACACACACACACACACACACACACACACACACACACACACACACACACACACACACACACACAGTGTGTAACCGCACCCCCCTGCTCTCCAGACTCACACACAC
>JBAJHX010000040.1:1195448-1206085 GCA_037176925.1 Amniataba percoides | reverse complement strand
CACACACACACACACACACACACACACACACACACAGTGTGTAACCGCACCCCCCTGCTCTCCAGACTCACACACACACGTTCCCTCACCTCACAAGGTTTTCATTGTCGCCTGGTCCTTTGCAGGTTGTACACTCAGTCCTCGTGTCGTCAGCTTTGGGTTTCTTCTGCATTGCAGACTGGCGTTGTCGGCGTTCCCGTGGCAGCGGTTCCTATGGAAACACTGCTGATTAGAACTGAAAGCTGTATGGGCACTTATTGGTGATCAGGATGTAAAAAGGAGTGAAATGTTAAACATTACAGGGATGGGGAGTAGACCAAAGCAGTAAATCCTGATCATAATTCATGAAGTTAACTATCCGGATTAGACCAAGGTGATTTCTGCAGCTGACATGTTTGGACCTTAAACAAGACTGTTTACAATGTTTGTGTGATTATAGCATCTTTCAGAAATGTTTTTGATAGTCTATATTTTTGTATATGGAAGAAAAGCCAATCACTGAGAGTGTGTGCTTAACATACAAACTGCCAAGAAGCACAGCAGACAGCTAGCCTGGGCTGAATGATTTTAATTCTCTATACAGGCAAGATGCTGCCAAACTGGGCACTGTGGCAACAAGGCTTCAGGTAGACGTACACAGTCACAGTCAGGATAGTTTCAGTGCACAACTACAAACTGTCAGTCAACACCTCATGGCTGCAGCCCGTCCTTCACTCTTGGAAAGAAACTTAAGTTGGTTTTTACCAATTATTATATCAAAATATAAGATAAAAAATATAATTATTTGTTTCCACTGAGGCCCACAGACATTAAGAATATTTGTGAATGTGTTTTAATTGTTTTTTCAAGTAAAAATACCTAACATTTGCTTTATATAACTTCTAAAATGAATCCAAGAAGTTGCCTGCTCTTCTCCAGCAGCTGGTTGGAAAAAAGTGAACTACTGCATGACATCACTTGGATTCTGGAAACTTGTTTTTTTTTTTATTTACTCCACGACATGATTAATGGATGAATCGAAATGAATAATGGATTAACAGATCACAGAAAATATGTTCTTCTGGTGACTGAACTATTCTTAAAGTCATTTATTACCAAGCCCAAACTGATGAAAAAAAAAAAAACTAATGTGAGTGTTTTTTCTCGACAGTATATTTTTGCCTGCATGAACAAGCCTCCTTCCACACATTTAGATTCTGCACTGAAATCTATAAAATGAGTAGGGCAGCTCTGCAGGGCAGGTTGAGGTATAATTTTATAGTCTAATTAATACATTTCTCCCACACACACACAGTAATGGTTTCTCTGATGATGACAACAGAAAACATTTACTGAGACATCAAATGAACTGAGGTCTTACTTTTAATAAAAAAGACACTTTTGGTAAACATGAGCAAGATTAGAAGTAGGGCCAAGGCAAATACATCTGAATTACTTGGGGAGTAAGTGGGGGTAAAAGAAAGACAATGCTGAAGTGGTTCATAGAGAATCTGAATGTGAGCAGCATGTGAGCTAAATCAATCTGTAGCAGAATTAAGTGACAAACCTCAATTTTGTCGTCTCTGTCTTCACAGATGGGAACTCTTTTCCTCTTCTGTCCTCTGGTTCTCTGTGAAACATAAACATTTAACTTTTAAGAAGGGCTCAAACTCAGATGCACCAAATTCAAGTAAAATCTTCATTTTTTCTTTTGACTTCAGGCACAGCAGCTTCACTCATATTCATTATAAGCAGGACTCTTCTTACACTGTCTGCAGAGCTTGATCACATAAACTTTGATGGGTTATAGATTCTAAAGATTTAAACTCTTACTAATAACTAACTTATTTTCCCCCAAATCTTTAAACACGATTGCTGATTTGTAGTGAAGAATATCTATCTATGTAAATATATAGTATACATAGTTGGTTTGTTCAACACCACAATCACAGATAAGGCAGTAAGGGACTTAAAATACAGGTCTAAATGAGGTCCCTTTTAGTAATGATGGATATTAGCTACCATACATATTTTCTTTTTTCCCACCATTCTCTGTAAACCCTTGAAATGACTGTGTGTGAGAATCCCAGTAGATCAGCAGTTGCTGAAATACTCAAACTAACCCATCTGGCACCAACAACCATGCTGTATCCAAAGTCACGAATCAACTTTCTCTCTTTTTCTAATGCTTAATTTGAACTTAAGCACATCATTGTGACAAAGTCTACATGCTGATAATAATAAGATGTGTATGTGTGAGTGTATGCAGTATATATGGTATAGTTAGTGTGTGTGTGTGTCTATGTGTGTATATATACACACATACACACATACATACACACACACACACACACACACACACACACACACACACACACACACTAATAAGCTAATAAAGTAATAAGCTAAACCATGCTGAACACTCCTATCTACTTCACAGGCCTTAAGTGTGCTTTCTCCTCGAAGGAAACTGAACAAAGGATGAAAGGAAATAAAAATCAAACATCTCCTTGTTGCTAGCAGAGCGGCAGAGCTGTTGGTGAGGGTTTAAAAGGGGAAGAAAAATCGACAACATATTTAAACAGATTGTGAAAACAATTCCATCTGTCGCCTTTGGCTTGCTACCACTCACCAGATGGAGCACTTATCATTAAGAATGCTAACTGCAAGAATGCTGCCAATTGGCTCCTGCAGACCTTCACTCTCCTGCAACTGCACCACCAAACAAAAGGCCTGACGTTATTTAGATATTTCTGCATTAAAGTGGTGTCTGTTGAAGTGATCTATAAGGCCATGGACAGCAAAGTGCAGTTCACAAGCTGGTTCAGCTAAAAATACTCAGCCACACAGCAAAGCTAATCTCAGGCTCTGCTCAGGTGAGGAAATTAAGTTTATAAGTCCCAGGCAAAATCAATCTTTTAATTAAGTACATCAGTGCATCTTTAACAAGCATGAATCATTTCACACAGGATTAGAGAAATTAACAGAGCATTGGAAGTGGTAGTAACTACATATATTAACTTAATTGTCATAATTTCAAACTGATTAATGGCATATGTTCAAATGGGAGGTTTTAGTGTTAGCGCTCTGGTCGCAGGCTGTAGTAAATCATGCTCCATTAGGAGGAGCATTTTATCGCCACCTTCAGTTAGCCTTACAGACGCAGAATTTGTATTAAGAAATGGTTTAAAATTGGCTAGATATATATTATGTTTAGTGTATGGAAAATGATTCACTTCCTTTTTCATTTTTTAATCAACATTTAAGGAGGAAGTTATTAAGGGTTTTTGACAGAATCCTGTATAGCGACGTGAAATGATGTCTCTTTCTATATGATTTCTAAGTGGGTGTTTATGAGAAATGGCACTATGAAGCACTGATGTCGCTGACTAGCTGTATGTCTAAGATGTCTGAGTGGCTGTGAGAAACAGGATGTTATTTCTCATACAAATTGTACCAATCTGACTAAAAGAGTTAAACAACATGTGTGTTTACATGTCTTTAATCTGTAGCTACACCACTGCATCATCATGAAGAAACTGTTTTGCTGTTAAAACTTAATTCACTTAATTAGTACATTGATGAATTAAATAAAATGAAAATGTGTTAATGTGTTGTTCTTGCATGAAGCTCTGTCTGTTGGAGCTGTGTAAAAATCCCTCACAGTGTGCTATGGAGAATGAATTTTACAGCTGTGGCATTAGGTACATGCTATATAAAACTTAGCTCACAGGTTGACTTTAAAGGTTTCACTACCCAATGCAGGCCATGAATAACAGCAACAAGACTCAGCTTCATCACGGTGGCACTGGACCGTGTTTTTTGTGCCCTTTTTGTGCCCTTTTGTGCAAATGTACATGTGTGTATGTGCGCCCATCCTCTTTCTTGTCATATATGAACGCTTTAACACACACACCGCAGCCTCGGAGGCCAGCAGGAGGTTGATTAGCCAGTCCTGATAAATTAAAACATGGCTTTAGAGAAGTGCCAGTGCTTGGGTGCCCTAGTAAAAGCATTAAAAATGCAAAGCAGGGCCCTTTTAGCGTCTGCCATTGCACGCCTTGCATTTGAAGATAAATGCTGCACTTGAAGTGCCTCGCCCGAGTGGCTGTGGCTGTGAGAAAAATCAGAAAGCTGCTTAATCCCCGAGAGCTCCAGCAGGGTCCTCGGCACATGTCTGGGCCCTGGGTTTCCAAACCTGAACAGAAAAACACATTAACCCAGACTGCCACTGTGCTCCAACATTCCACTATTTCCCTCTAAGACAGATAGAGTGCAGAGAGCAGAGAAGTGGCTGAGGCCCTCCTTCTCTTTGTTCATTTCTTTATTTGTAACAGAGACTGGAGTCAATAGCAGCTTCAGTGGAATTGACTCTGCAGTGAGCATTCACAGTCACAAGGCAAAAGTTCCCTCAAGTCCCAGGTGAGTGACACTGGGTCACATATTGACAGTGGAAAAAAAGAAAAGAAGGGAACAGCCCCCCACCCCCTTCACCGCCAGGCTGTCAGATATCAATCTGGAGTGTTTCTTGAGGGAGTGGGGAGGCTGCTCTGTATCGCAGGATCAGAGCATGGTCGGTACAGATAAGTAGGATCCAGTGAGGGTTCTTTTCCCGCTCACAGCTGACAGAAAATGTTACACTACAGACTGACACAGCCCACATACTGCTGCTTTTATGGCCAAAGGAAAAAATCAGCGAAACAGCCAGAGGATTTATGGCAACAGTGAAACAACACAGAGACTGTTCTAGCTTAGAGCTTTCAAAACTGTAGCACTGCATGACTGTCTACCTCTGTGACTGCTGCTCAACATTTCACCATAAATCTCAATGAAATAATACACATCTGTTGTTTATCAGTAGCCTGATCATCATGCCTTATTCAGACATATTTCTAGGTTTATCCCAATGACCCGAGAGAGCAGATAATGGACAGCAGACTTCGTCAGCCATTACTTTCATTAAAAGTACATTACGAAGGAACCTTTAAATGGCGAGTATGAACAGGAGGAGAAATGTCATCACACTGGCTTCAGTGTACACATGCACACCTGACTATTCTTATGAGACAGACCTGAAAAAACGTGAGCCCGTCATGTCTTAAGAAGTCAGGACTGACATTTGTGCTAAATCCTCTTTCTCAGTCTCTGAGAGATCTTATCAACTGCACAAATCATTTGATTATTTTTCCATAAAATCACTCGAACTTAGAAACTCAGGCAGACATCAGTGCTTTAATTCTGTGGAGGCCTGATGCTTCATTACCAGACTGAGCTGGATGAGATTCTAGCCTTTTGAGCTTAAATGGATTCTGCTTCCTAATACATCTCGGGGTCTATTTTTTAAAATACCGTTAAAAAACTACTTGACTGCCCTGCCGAGACTATGCAGACCAAGTATAAAGTCTTTATTACCAGAAATGTGTGTGTGACAGAACAGACAGACTGTTTTAAACTTCTCTCTTGAAAGCCTATTTGATTCAAATGTCCCACCAGGCTCTTTCCTTCCTGCTCTCACCTCTCACCTCTAATCAAATAGAGTCATACAACAAAGGATAACTATCTTCTTATTTAAGTTGTTTTTGTCCACCATGAGCAAAACCACACCAGTTTGTGTGTTTGCAGTCAGTCTCACTTCCTTCTGGAAGCACCATTTCGGGTAACAAATTCTTTGTTTTGTGCTCATGGGAACACAGAATCACCTTGTGCAGTGTTCTGATACCCTTTAATAGAAGAGAAGGCTAATGACAATTTAAGTTAATTATCTATAATCAATACAAATCAATCAATTAGCAAACACTGACATTTGTTACACTCTCTTTAGAATGGGGATGACATCAGCATACAAAGCAACAGTTTTACAATCAAATATATATTTCCAGTGAAATCTGACATTTCCAGTGTGTCAAAACACACTTTTGCTCTCACCTGATGTTTTTTGGGTTCTGGCGACATCTCCTGTGGAATGAATTTGATTGGTCCCTTGATTTGCCGCCTGGACCTCTTTGTGCCGTCCGGTAGCGTCTCCATGGCAATATCAGCCTCATCGCTGCTGGCCTGGTCACACTCGGAGCATTGCCTGAGGAGAAGGAATACAACTCCTCTCTATGAACTGTGCTGATGAATTTCTCCTGGAGATGAATGGCGTATCTATCTATCTGATTTCATGATCACAGGCTCACATTTAACCGCAACTGTAACAAGATCTTCTTCTCATCAGTAAGTGAAAAAAACAAAGGTGTGTTGCTTCAGTGGGGCTGTACGACAATATAACAATCAATACACCAATATGTTGGAATACTTAACACCGTTTTTCTTTTTTGATAATGTCTGTCCTTAAAGGCAAAGCATGAAGTTATCTATAACTTCTACTGGTAACAATGGTGATTCTTCCTTAATCCTTAATTAAAGAGATTGATATTGATCATTTCAACTCAATTTTGTGAAGAAAGCAAACAAAATAAACAACTACTCTTTTAGCTCATGTATATTTTTTCTCATACACTGTTGTGTGGCCTGCCTAATAAAGATGTATGACTTATCATCCACCACCATCATTGGGGTCTGACTTTTTATCCATCCACTACTTAAGTTTTTGAGCAAACAGCTGAAAAATGAATGACATTAAAATCAACCTCAGCTGCACCTTGTGCCAGATGGTTAATATGCTAAACTAAGATGGAGGACTAAACGTTATACCAAATTCAAAGCCTGAAAACAAAAAGTTGTGTGGACATGACAGTCACAACTGTGTTTTGGTGCTAACGACGGATCATACCCTCCTATTTTTGGACAATAGGAGTACTACACACAGTATTTCAACTCAGATGGGAAACTCAGGTAAGCATCATCACTGCTTGGAATTTTTATGCATTAGAAAAAGTCTTTACCCAAACTTTATTAAATGTTCTTGTCAATACACAGCCCAGTGAGGCAGTTTCCAGATCAAGCAGCTTCTGCCTCCTGTTTGCTGTAGCAGTCTTTTGTACGTGCACAACTGTGTAATTGCTTATGATTCTGTATAAACACACTTGTGATTCAAAGGAGTTTGTCATTTTTACCCAATAAAACAGAAGAGGTTCTTGCTTAAAGCGAGTGCTAAATGAATGACTCCAGTGACAGACAGATTGTGCTAGACAAACACATCCTGTAGTGTAACACCAGCTGCATCTCTTCATTTCTTTAATTTAGCTGTCTTTTTCATCGAGCAGTGGAAGACGTAGTTCACTAAGCAACAAAACATCTTAGAACAATCACATACGGAAAAGCAGATGCGCTAAATATCCTCTTTAGATAAGGAACTGCAGTAGTTGAGAAGCGACTGTGACATTTCCACCATCTCAGCATCCGTCATCTGATAATCCTGCTGCCACCGCCTGGCCTCAAATGTCAGGACTCATATGAATAAACAAACTCTGGATCCTGATATGTTGCTGCTCTGAGCAGACAAGAACGAATATGAAAAGCAATCCCTGTTCATGCTGACATAATGAAGATGGTTTACGATGTAAATATCCACTAGAGGCATCAAAGTTGTTGATCTCAATTCTTTCTTTAAGAAATAATGGATAAACAGTATGTCATGCATTTCTTACAAAGATGGCCCTTCACTATCCTAAGCCTGATTCATAATCTACCTGTAACCTGAAGGAGAACATCCCTTCTTCCAGGAGTATAACACCCATTCATTTTTCTGTGAATCAAGATGAACAACTGAAAACATCTAGCTCTTTGATAAAAAGTCAAAGACACAAGCCTATTGACATGAAAATGCTGGAAAAGACGGTCACTACAAACAAAAATGAAATTCTTAGCAGCTAAGGATTATGGTTATGGTGCAAAGAAAACAAACATTGTACCATGTTTCTTGTCAACTGCACCAGCAAGGTGTTTTGAATTCACAAACACTCTTTTTCCCTGACTAGCTTCTTCTTTGTCAAAATGGCAGTTAAGGCTCATGGGTATTGTAGTGTTTACACTCATCCACTACAGAAAATTGGCAGAAAAACCTGCTCTCAGAAATAAAGTTGCAGACACTTTTGTTGAAAGCAAAAAACAATAAGTGCACTCTGTCCACATTGGAGCAAGAGCTATGTAACATCCAAGTGTACTCCTGTTAAGTGAATAAAAGTATTTCTAATACTACAGTACAAGTGCTTAGTGAAACATGCATGTACATTCTCACAACAGCAGACTAATTGCTGTGTTAAGCAAAGGATAAAGTTTCTGCTCACACTGACACTACACTTCCTGTGTGTCTTCTTAATGTGATTTAATGAAGACAGTGACACATTAAAGGATGTTTAGGTAAGACATATGTATGTAAAAAACAAAGTCCTCTATAGCTTTGTATGACATGGCCAAAATGTGGACTTTCCTTCAGGTAATACATGCATCTTATTCCATTTTACTGCATGTATTGATTGTAACGCTGCTTAAAATGACTGTATGTTGGAAAATGTATGTGTAAAGTATGAGAAAGTGTTAATATATATGGATATTTATCTCTTTATAAGTCCAAGTTAAACATGATTTTTGCTGTCCTGCATATGTTTGGTTATTGGTGTTCTTTTGCTTAAGAAGGAAGAAATCAGCCTGCATACTGTGGCCCTAACTCTGCCTGTCATGTTCCTCTCATATTCCCTGTCCTGTCTTTGCTGTCATGTTGAATCATGTTATGAAGCATGGCAGCATGTAGAGCGGAGCCTGTGCAGCCAGCAGACAGTCAGGGCTGACCCAGCACCACATTGGTATGCGAGTGATCATTCTGGGGAATCTTGAACTGTGTAACCTTCACTGATGGCTCTCCAGCACTCCTGGTTTGATCTGGTTTCTTCAAGCCTGCAGTGATTCTGTGGCCTCTATGAGTGCAAACAATACACCCTGTTGTGCCTGTAACTTCATAGCTTCGGACCTTAATTAACACAAGGTTTTTAGCAGTGGACTTTGAGGTCTCACACATTTCTTCACGTGTCCTTACACAGTACCTTTCCCACATATGCTCCCCCCCTCCTCCCCCTCCTCCCCCCCCTCCCCCTGTCTCTGTGTCTCTCACCAGTAGCTGTTCTTGGTCTTCTTGGGCATGCGTGTTAGTGGCGGCTCCAGGCAGCCCAGGTGGTAGTAGAGCTTGCAGGTGTCGCACAGCACCAGCAGATGTTGGTCCTGGTTCTTCTTACAGATGCCACAGCTGCAAGAAAATGTGTGAAATTACATGTGAGGAAAGGGTTGTAATTGGCGTTTTTAGTTGTGATTTTGCTTATAGCTGATATTAACTCAAACTCTAGATTATCTTAAAAAAAAAAAAAAAAAAAAGAAAGAAAAAAGATGGGTGTGCAGTGAGGCACACTGTTTCTGCTCCTGGCATTTGATGATATTTATAACTGCACCATGGTTTTGTGATCTTACTTTATCATTTTACCCTCATCTTTAATCCTTCCTGCTCTTTCCCTAACATCTCTCAGGACCTGCAGATGTTCACCTGTAGAGGATTGCTGGCAGGCTGGATGACTTCCCTGGGGTTCCTCCCTCCTTCTTGTTGGGCTTCCTCTCTTTGGGGGCTTTCAGAACAGCTGGAGTGTTTAGTTTCTGCCAAAAAAGGTGCACAAATGTTCATGTTATTGGTATGAACAGCAGTGTTTCTTCCCAGAAACAAAGGCTAAAAACATCTTTACAATTAACACTGTTTCATTAGGACTGACTCAAATGTTTTCTCACTTCTAACTTTGCCATGGTAATCAATATCCAAGTCAGTGTTCAAATGCAGCATTTTTTTAAGGATGTTTCAATGAACAGATACATATTTAATCAACATTTAGGATCACCTTTGGGTCAGATTAGGCATATACGAAATATTAAAAATGTTAAAAAATTAATTGAAAGTGGAAAGTTGAAACATTTGTACATTATACGAAGGAAGCAAGAAGCTGGACATTTTCCTGTTAATTTTAATGTCATCCTCTAATGCTGGGAGCACCACGCCATGATTTCCATTCACCTCTCCTTTCTCCAACTTGAAAAAGAACAGAAAAGTGAAACTGCGGGCTGGTGTTGCTAAGGTCAGAGCTGGTGTTACAAGTGCCATTTAATTGAACACCGACTTTGTGTTGGCTGATAGTTAGACGTGTCTGAATAAAATGTTGACCAAAGCAGAAGTGTAAAAGTTCCCTCACAGCAGAGTTGTGAGAAGGGAACCTGTTGTATGTGGCAGGTGAAAAGCAGCAACAGACAGCCGGTTTATACTCCCCTGCATCTCAGGTGCATTGCTGCCACGCGGGTTAATTAGAAAACTTATCTCGTAGGGGCCGAGTCTGTCACTAAACAGACATGGTTTTCCCTGAGGAAGTTCTAATCTGGTCGCACTCGCTCTGCCTGCAGCACGGAGGGAGAGTCCCCGCAGGGAGGCCTGATAGATGGAGGGAAGGGGTGACCAACGCACAAGGGGCTGCTGGGGCTATCTCCTCAACCTGGACTGCAGTCGGCCTGCGTCCTAACACGGGGAAGCGTCTCCACTGCTGATACGGAGCAGCTTCAACATTGTTAACATGCTCTATCAGACAGATGAAGAAGTTTAAAGGTACAGAATGTAAATAGTGAATGGAAACAGTCAGGTACACAGATGAGATTTGGGCTGTCTGCCTTCCTGTCCATACCCAGGGAAAACT
>JBAJHX010000040.1:1182858-1195348 GCA_037176925.1 Amniataba percoides | reverse complement strand
CACAAGCAAACTGGGGACTTTCTGTTGCTGAGAGCTTTTCCATCACATTCAATGCCGTAAAATAAAGGATATGGAGTTGTAGCACAAAGCAGCACTTGAAAAGAGAGCTGCAAAGGCAAGTAAGCTACTTCATAACTATGTCTGCAGGTGCTTCTGCTGCTAATCCACCAGTGCTGGCATCTTTGGTCCCTGAAGTCCCTTCTATCTGAAGCTCTCTGATTTAATATCAGATTCTAGGATGCTAAAATCTCTACAATGCGTCCTGAGGAGACGTGTGGCTGGCAGCAGCAACTGAACAGACTCTCAACAAAATCATCAGAGTGCAACCAATCAGGGCCAATCATCTCACACTATCTCAGTCTCGAGGTTGTTTTGACACCAACTTGTTTTGGTCACAGGACGAGCCTTTGGTCTTTGGTCTCAACGTAGTCCACTGAGTTTTTTGCTTGTTTTATCTTATTTTTTTCAGCTTTCATATTGAGTGTGACTGGCTGCTCCAAGCATTCAGCAGACTAGCCAGCTGTTTTCAGCTCACTTTTAAAAATGTTTATATCTTAGTAAGCCAACGTGCTCAGGCAGTTTACGAACACTGAGGGGAGCCTATGTGTCGTGTTACTGTTTTGTTAGTAAAAAAACAACGAGCATTTCCTGTCAACAAATATCAGCTTTGTCTATGCAACAGATTCACCGACTGAAACGTCAAAGGGCCCATGTTGGCAACCAGCACCAAACAATATTTGAAAATCTATGTTAATCTGGTATTGTTGTCACTCAGTTTATCTTTTCTGTTGAGTTTTATTAAGTTCCTTGTGTTTTATTCAACTTTTAAATCTAGTGACTGTCTATAACATCAGTATCACATATTTTTTTCAATGAATTAACAATCTATGAACAGCAGAGAACACCTGCATGCACGTTTAATTGGCGATTATCTTTCGGTGGATCAAAAAGAACCTGCACTATACTGTAGCACTTATTTGTGTTATAATATCCATCTTTGTAGCTGTTCGAGCCTTATGATGTTTTATAGAGCCTAGTGGAAAATGTCTTCTGAGTGTTTTCTTGTGAAGTTGCCAGGAGTGCTAAACTTCCAGGAGCATGAGGAACAAAAGCACCGACTGTGTACTGGAAGAAGGATGAGAGTCCCAGTTGGGGACATCAATAATTTCTGCAAATGCACAGGCAGGATGACAAATAGGAGTGAAAATGTGGCAGATAGATGACACAAAAGCATGCAGTGCTGTGACTGATGTTGCTACTTAAACCGTGCGTGTTCATAATTAGGTGATTTATGGTGGTCATTGCAGATTCACTGCCAGTCTCCTTCTAGTCTCTGTCCATTCTGCTGCCTCGACACCGCATTAACATCATTTGACCATCTATCTACACAGCTCATTCTCCATACTTTTAATAAGGCCTTTTATGGATTTAGCAGGTACTTAAATACATAAAACCCTAATAGAGGTACTACAGACTACTCATGGATGGAAATAATATCGATTTTCTTATATCATTTGGGTAAAGGGTTAGTTAGCTGCTCCCTCTAATCTTGGACAACTAAGGCAAACACCCGTTCATGTACAATACATTACAATCTAATACAACATGTATCAACAACATACAACATAATACAACAATTTACTATGGCTATGGAAAATACTCTATTCTGACATTCTGGAAAGTGTGCATACTTTATAAATATTTACAAAGATATAGTCAGACAACCATATATATGGCTCTGATTCAGAATTCTTATGGTCACTGAACACAAAGAAAGAAAAAAAATTCAAGAAAGAGAGAAATTAAAGTCGGCCTTTAGACTTTTTTTTTTGAGTTTTTCACACTATCTTGTGGTCTTCACCAAGGGCTTGAGTTTACACAGCCATCATCGATCAGTTGGTCATATGATAACAACTCAATGATAAATGAGCAAGATGATGAAAAACACTACAAGGTGCCGTTGAAAACTCTGGAAAAAGTCAGTAAATAGTTTATTTAAGCTCATAATGGCTGTAAGGTGTTAATCACAGTCCTTGTGTGTGCCATAGGTGATGGTGGTGAACTGAAATGTATTAGAGTGAACTGAATGTATTAAAGTACATTTCCAGCTCCACTCCTGGTGGGGAGAATATTTGGGGTGGTGTTATGTGGTGCGTTAAAGTCTCACAATGCAGGCTTTACAAAGAATTCTGGACTCACAGGGAACAGAAGAGTGGTACCTTTTTAAAAGTTCTTGATATATTTAAAAACACTTGTGGGTCTTCAGAAACTACTATCAAGATGAGCATAAAACTTAGCAGAAAGGGAGTACTTTTTTATATTCAGCTTTAGGCCACTTTTCACTGTTGTTGTTTTATATAAAGGTGTGGAAAGTTTCCACTGTGACTATAAATCCTTTGGACCTTTATGAAGACTGAAGAGACTGTGTGTGCCTACACAGGTACAATTGTAAAGTTTAAGTCAATCATAAAACTGACCACTGTGAGGGCACTTCCTCAATAATATGCTCTTGAAGTATATAAAGACAGACAGCTATTTTCTGTGTTTCTCTTCTATTTCTCTCTCATCACAAACAAATGGAGGCAGTTCTCAAATAGAGACCAGAAGAAAAAACCAAGGATGGATAATATATAATATAATATATAATGTGTATGCCAACTAACCACTTCAGTCTCCTTAATTCAATACATTCACCAATAATAGTGGCAACTATTTGAGGAAATACATTACATATACTAAAAAGCTTCAGTAACTACATTTGAACTGTAACACTCTGCTCTTGCTTTCTTGTTAGAATACTGTTGGAATCCTATAAAATATATAAAAAGACCTGGTGTAATGGGAAAAAAATAATATTTTTGATGATTTAAGAAGTCTAATGTAAAAACTAATAACTCAAATACCTGGAATAATTCCATTTATTCTCACTTAAAGCGGTTCACTTTGATATGGCTCAGTTATTAATCAGTCTCTCTGAGGTCCACTGTGGCATGTGGTGTCACTTCTGTTGAAGAATGCGACTTCCTGACTTGAAAACACTGAATCCTCCTTATCGAAACACAAAACTGAGGATGAGAGTTGATGTAACTGGGTTTTAGATTTAGATTTAGATTTATATTAGACTGTGGGTGTATACAAAGGTAACAGCATAAAGGTAAGCTTTGGCCTGAATAAAACCTATGAGCCAATCTCAGTTCAACAATGTAAAATGATTTATGTCATGATGTCTGTTTTATCTTCATATTTTACACCGAACACTTTGTGGCTTCACACTGAAGAGACTGTGTGCCTACGCAAATCAGATAGAGTTTTCCTGAAGTGGCGCTGAACTGATGCTGCTGTTTTATCACTTACAGCTGTGGTGTAAATGAGTGCAACATGCCGATATTTTTTAGGGAACATTCCACATGGACCCTCACAAAGCTGAAGCTTTCAGCCCATTTCTGTAGATTGCTGTTCACATTCATTAAATAACCCATCAGCCACTGTGGCACATCTTGGCAATTGGTTGCCATAGGAACGACAACTGAGAGAGAGACTGTATATCCCTACAGTCAAGTCTGACTTCATGGCAAATGAAATGACCAGATAGTGCAAAGTGAAAGTTTTGCGCTCACTGTTCGAGCAGCAGGGTTCCACAGACTTTCTCAACAACTAATCTGTGTGTGGAAACCAGACTGGTCAGACTGGTCAGGACAGGACAGGACAGGGGAGAGATGCTATGTGTCAAGAGGCAGTACTGGTGACGGCACCTGGCCTAGGATTCCCCCCAGCAGGGTCCACATGGTCTGGCCTTCACTGCGCAGCTTTCCGTTCACATTCAGCAGGTCCTCCAGAGATTCACACAGCTACAAGAAGGGAGAAGAGAAACGTGAAGCAATGACACCACACTTTTTTGCGTGCATGTGCGTAAACAGTTTGATTTTCTGTCTGCAGAGATTTCTTTTTTTCTCATCTTCCTGAAAGAAACTCATGTTCATTTCAGGACAAATTCCAGAAAAAAAGACAGAATTCATCTCTAAACCAGTTTTTCCCCGTACAATTGAAAAGTTGAATTTTTGAGTGTACTTTCAGAGTGACATTTATCAATCTCATGTCAGTGCATCAAGTATGGAGCTGGAGTCAGACAGTGGGGAGGTTCAGTTTGAATAAAAACATGACTGACTATAATCCAGCCTTTTAAAATGTTATGTGAAATGTGAATGGCTGCACTACTGACGTTGTAGGTTGACCTTTAAACCTATTTTGCAGCTCGTATACCTGTTTAATGTTAACACTTCATATGATGAAGAGTCGAGCCATGTGTCACGAGTAAACCTTGTACTGGACTCCACTGCTATATATCAGTCAAAGCCAGTCTTGTAATGACATTCCTCCACTGGCATTTTCTCCAAGGCCAAAGCCATGTTAGAGTAACTCATGCAGTGCAATTAGCAACACACACTCCATTAATAACTCTTAACACGCACGGCAGACGACTGAACGCAACATTAACTCTTGTGACTTTTACTCTGCCGTTGTATTCCCTTCCTCATGTTGACAGATGGAGCAGCAGCCACTCTGCAGAGGTCACATGTTTGAGGACAGATGAGAGGGAGGCACGCACAGGATTCAGTTTTTGTCACGTAGCATATTACAATTTGATTTGATATTACAATATTAACGTCTGTTACTGTGCCTGCTACGTCTATCCCCACGGGCCTCATTCTCAACAGACCGACATGCCAACTGTCAACATGAAGATACGAATCTTAGTTCATGATTAAATCTCATCAACTGTTAGTTCTGTTTTTAATTATTTTCACTTAATGAGAGTCTACAATCATGCTAGCTGTTCTGTGAGGCTGTTAGGCACAAGTGTGCTTTGAGGTGAAGGCTAGAGTCAGGCAACATGCCCACTCTGATAAAGTTAATGATTACCCAACTTTAGTCTAATTAGCACTAAACACAAAGCGCAGCTGAGGCTGCAGGTATTCAGTCAACCAAAGTATAAGAGAAATGTTGACCTGTATCAAATACAGTCCATCAAAACAGCTCACAGTAAACCCAACTGGAAAAGTCATAGAATCACCAAACTAAACAGGAGTCATCTTTAGGGAACCATGAATGTGATTGCTGATGATGTTATCTATGTGGCATCTATTGCAGGTCTGTCCGTCTCAGGGAGAGGGATCCCTCATCTGTGGCTCTTCCTCAGGTTTCTTCTTTTTCCCTTGAAGGGTTTTTTTAAGTTTTTCCTGACCCTGTTCGAGGGTCTAAGGACAGAGGGTGTCACAGCTGTACAGATTGTAAAACCCTCTGAGACAAATGATGTTTGTGATTTTGGGCTTTAAATAAATACATGTGAATTTGAACTTTAAAATCCATCCAATATTGAGATGTCAGACTGGAAGTGGTGATACATCTGAGCCATGCTGACAGCCATAGAGCCATACAGCTTGGTGGCCAGACAAATGCACATTTTCTAACAGAGTAGTAATCAGTTCAGATGCTGTCATTTTGGTCCTGACTGAAATATGGTGGACTGTCAATAGTGTAGGATTTTCCAGCTAGTTTTAACATTTGATTAACATTTGATGATTTCATGACATAACGTACTAAAATGTTTTAGGAGACTAATTTTCTTCATCTTGATTACTGAATGACACTGGTGTTTGTAGCGTATGTTGATAAATCACTGGTTCAGATTGTGCTGTTCACCTTGTTGTACTCCACATGCAGTTTTTCTTGCTCACTCTCCAGCTTGTCTTTTAGGTTCTTCTGTTCAGAGATGTTGTCCTGGATCTGGATCATTCGCATGTTCCGCTCTGAATATCAATGGGAAAACAATCAATAGCACGATCGCAATCTAAATACAGGAAAAAGCACATGAGAGAGTGTGCTGATGGCAGATAGGCCCTCTGCTGCAGGTTACTGGAGTATGTCCTCAAGGTTACCGGCATGGTGTCCCACACATCTGACATCACAATCATTTATTTACCCAGCATTTACACACTAACACACTGTACAGTTACATATATGCAAAATAAAGTTAAATGCTAAAACTCTTTAAGCTTAGTTAGATTATTTTAGATTTATTTTGCCAGATCTTTATCCACAGTGAGTTCCAAAGGGTGCATTCAACCATGTGGACACAAACCAAACATGATACCAGACTTTATTCCTGCACAAATAGGGACTAAAAGCTTTCTGCTAAAATGTTTCATTCATGCTTTAATTGAATTGCTTTTACATCTATAAATGCAAGTGCACAGAACAGAAGAGCAGCTGATAGCAAACAGATAAGCATCCCATTTTAAACTCAGTAATCCTCGTCTGCTCTGAAGGAGAATGTAAAGGGCTAGTGTGGGTGCTGCTTTTTGAGGCTGACCCAAAAGGCTGACTACTTTCAGGTGCAATAAATGTTTAAACATGTATACCAGAGAGAGGCATTTGAACCTGTGCATTTGCTTTAAGAAAAGTTCTGTTATGAGGGAATAAAAGGAAAATAGGAAAAGAGGGTTAGATAGTGTTATGTTAATACAGGCTTTCCCTCAGGAAATTGGTCAGCAGAGGTGGAAAACATTCCTTTTCCCCTTAAGTTTAATAAGCCTTATATTTAGCAAAAATAAAATACTTGATTAATTTAATAATTTCCTGTAAGTGGGCACACTCTTTATCTGAGGCAAGGTGAGGTGCCTCTGCTATAAAACCCTGTGGAAAACTGTGTGTTTTTATGTGTTTTTATACTGACACACCAACTCAAAGTTCTGATAAATACCTGGTGTTAAAAAAAGTATATATATATTATTTTCTTCTTATTATTTTTTCCTATACATTGCAAACAACAGACTGACTATCAGCTATTTGTTGCTTATGGACAAACATGTAAAAACTTTCCATGAAGATGTCTCTAACGACCTCTGCAGAAGAATAACTGGTACAGGAAGAATAGAAGATGTTCTCAGTCTGGCAGTATCTGGTAATAGTGTCTGGAAATGAACAGGCTGAGAGTTTTTTCACTATATATTTTTGTAACTGGAGGGAATAAAAGCAACACAATTACAGTGACTGACTGAATAAAAGTTTCCTCACCCAGGTAGTAGTTGACGAAGTCTGCTGTGAGTGCAGGCTGCTTGTGTTTCCTGCGCCCGTCCATGCTGGCGTTGGCATCAGACGTGTCCACAGGAAAGATGTCAGTGCTGATACCCATCAGCTCTGCCTTCCTCATCAGCTTCCTGATGGCTGAGGCACTAGAGGTCAGTGGTCGCGGCAGCTTCTCCCGGGGCACCCAGGCCTGAGGCCGAGTGTTCCTGGACAGCTCTGCTTTCGCCCTGTACTGCTGCAGGCGGGTAGTGATTCGGGCCTGCAGATGGGACACACACACAGTCCCAGATCTTCTTGTTAGTGAACAAGCAGTTGCCAATGCAGAATGTGTTTGCCTCAGTTTAAATCACATGGTAATCTATAAAAGCAGACTTTTATCTTAAGCCACAAAAGTATTAGTGAGGCCCAACTGGACTTTAAGTTAGGTCAGCTGGAAGACCCCCTACCATTAGACTGGTAATGGAAAAAAGAAATGCTAAAACTGAAATAATGACCAAATCATGACCAGAAGCCACTGACATAAGAACCTCTTAACCATGTCAATATAATCTCTACAAGTCCACACAATGAACCACGTATGTGGCATGTACAGCAAATACAGCATCCTGCTGTTCATATCAACATAACATGGCTGATAAATAAACTGTCATTTATATGAACAACACCTACAGTGAACCTTTAAAAATATGAAAGTTATCATTTATCATATGCTCACTGTAAAACCTTGACAACTCTGTGGGTTACAATTTGACAACAAAACCAGTCTCTTCTTCTGTGGTTTCCTCCCCTGACACAGCTGATATCCATGCACTACTGTGATGTTAACTGAAAGACATCCCTTCTTCTGGCCCTTCTTCTATTCATGCAGTTTTTTTTTGTTTCTTATATGTCATGTGGTCATGAAGCAAACGGATTAATTACTGAAAATAAAAAAACTTGCATATGAAGAAAGCACTACTAACAACATATTCTCCATATTCACACCCTAAACCAAATTCAAACTTGAACCCCAGACCTTATCTTTACTAAAAACATATGAACAGATACACAAATGCAGATGCACATGTTAAACAGTTAATCTGGCGCTGAGCTGACGTGATTGAATGAACCTTACCTGAGCCTCAGGTGTAAGCTGTTTCTCTCTCTCCTGCAGAGAGACCTTGCAGTAAGACTGTAAGGCCAGATAATTCTTCCTTTTCCACTTCCTGTCAAAACGATCTGCATGCTGTTTGCAGTATGCAAAAAATGGATCAGCAATATCCTGAGGAGACAGGAACACAGGCATTTATTAACGGTTGTAAGAATCAGTAAACAATGGGAACATTATATTTTACAGCTTTTTCTCCACTGACATTTTACAACCCCTTCGTTCTTCACTTTGTCACAAGAAGAAAAATAAGCAGTTTTAATCCAGCTAGGGGCCTTCTGGAGTCATTTGAGCTTTACCCGCTGCAGTGGAAACCATCAGCATTTTGACTTGTTGATAGGAACCTTCTTGTGCGATTGACTGGATTAAGGGGTTTGCAGTGGGTAGGCACTTTTCTGGATGCTTTTATTGTGTAGAAGCAGGGGACGTATAGCGCAGAGGTTGAACTGCCCAGCAGAATGGACAGAGTTTATTAATACACCAGTTCATGCTAAGATATCCTAACAAAAAACAAACAAAAAAAAACTCCTATGTAAAATAATGAAGCTGAAGGTCATATTTTGTATGGTATTATATAATATACAATAATGTATTCATTCTAATTTGAATAACAGAACTTATTACTGACTACTATTATACAGTATTTACAACTTAGATTGTCTCCGATCCATGAAATATTAAAAAGGAATATATTTACATTTTTCAGGCATAGTTTGGATTTTCAATCGTATGTGTTACTTACAGGCAGCCACATAAACATAAAATAACTTCTGCAAGCCTTAGTGCTTGATTTAGATTTACTGCTCAGATCCAATTGTTTATCTTGGCATTACCCACTGACCCTCAAGCACATATGACCAATAACAAAGACGTCACACGCAGCACGCTATGTCATGTGGAAGTAGAAATGGAGGCCACTGAAGTTTACAGTTTCAATTATAAGTTGATGCTTAGCGGAAGCCAACAAATTCATGAGCAGAGAATAACGAGGATGAGGATGTGGAGAAAGAGAGCCAAATGTTTAATTATAGCTTTTTCTGGAGAAACAGCTGCTACTTCTGTATGAACTGTGTGTGGATGCAGTGTCAGAGCCAGGTGCCATGGGATCATCGCATGAATGGCTTCACAGTCACAGATTTCACCCAAACTTTACAGGATGTCAAGGACTACTTTTAACTAGATACATCAGCACCTCTCCACCAGACATTCACGTCAAGTGACCCCTCTCCCTGAAAGGTGCCCAGGAGTTGGGTTGGATTGACTGGCAACAGGAGCTCGAGTGACGTAAAAGCTGTACAGAATTTTAAATGAGTGTTCAGACTGAGGCTGCAATGCAAAGAAATCAGAACTGTAATCAGAACTGAACTCCAATCAGAAGTGAAAAGAGCAGATGCCTTGTGACTTGATTGTGGTGCAATATGGCTTAGAAAAAATATCTCAATATTTTCAGGATGTCAGGAGATATGATAAGATATAATGGTAGGGGAAATACTGCTGTAACAGAGGCCCTGTTTGAGAGTCATACCACCTTTATTGAGTAAACCTGTAGGCTACAGTGGACCAAGCAGTTTAATGATAATGATAATGGGAACCTCAGCTTCAGGTGTGGATGACCCACAGTTTTGGTTCCAGTTGATAAAATGCATCTTGGAAAAACACCCAGTGTTGGTCATTTTAATCTCTCACCATGTGGTAACGTGGTAATTACCGTACATGCATTAAATGATTAATGAAGTCACTTTGATGATGTGGCCACAAGATGTTAATGTATGATGTGAGCATGTCTGGAACAAGAGAAGTCACCTCCTTTACTATTGGGAGTAGTATATCACAGGGTCACTGTCTCAACTCCCACACACATCAGTGAGGAGGAAAAAATATTTCACCAGTGGGCTCAGGAAATCTTACACACTGTAGGAAACAATTTATGTGTACTTGCTCATTCCCATGGTCATAACAGGCTGAAGTCCCTCATTGTTCAAACTGACCTCAATTTTCTTTTTCAAAAATGCCTTGCAAACATTTTCTCTCAATCTGCAGATCAGACTGTACACGCACAGAGCAGAGAAAAGAATTCAAACAAAATATCAGATTTTGGTTTTCTAGTTTATAAGATTGTCCATTTAAAGACAAAACAAGACAACCCATGGTCATTTCCTTCATCAGTCTGCAAAAAAACTCAGGTCGGGATGGACTGAGGTGAAAGAATGTTTAACAGCAATTGTTTTGTAGCATATTTTATGGAGGATAACAGTTTGTTTTACATTTGCCCTCCTGAAAACTGAAGCCATGTGATTGATCTGCTGCCAGTTTTCCTCTGTTTCATGACCTTCCTCTGTTCTCAACTGACGTTAACTGAGTAAGGACAATGGTGGGCTGGTTAATTGGTTTGGGCAGTCTGTCTCAGAAAGAGGGACAGCGAGTCTCCTGCATGTAAACACCGCTGGCTTTTAAATAAATGAATTACACCCTGAAAATGGTGCAAAGAAAGGTGCAATATTACAAATTATTTTCTATTTGACTTTATCTGATATGTCTAATATATGGCCTAGTCCTGCCCCTGAAGGTCATTACAGGTTGGTTAGTACAATTCACTAATGGGAAAACTTCAGACTGGGTGTGACAGAGGTTTTTCTACAGAGCCCAGTCTGAATTGTACTTGAAGTACTTCACCTTGGACTTCCTATGTGAGCAGAGCACAAATAAACAGAGATTTTGATCACAAGGCTGGTGTTTTCTGTCCACATCATAAAACCCCAACTCTTCGCTTTTATTCTTATTCTTTTTTCTGCTTCACGTTTAAACAGCTGCCAGCAGAATGGCACTGGAAAAAATGGCATTTTTTCACCTCTTAGAAAAATTCATTAGTAATAATGTGTTTTGAATATCCAGGGTTCTTTCCTTACCTCCTCTGCAGCAGCCTCGGACAGGAGTCCCTCCCTCTGTGCACATGTGACATGGAAATAGGAGCGACACATCCCTGCGTCGCAGCTGATGCACACACCCGTCCTGGCAAAGCGGGCATCCTCACAGAAACTGCACTCCTGCATGCAACAGATCACAACAGGAAGGCTTAGTTGTAGTCACAACGAGGAGAAAGCAAACACCGGTAAGCCATTCATCACAGGGGTTACTTTCTTCTACATGCATCTGCCATCCAGGTTTCTCCAATGGTATGACTGAAGAAGACATGAGTCTACTCAAAACCAACGGTCTCTCACTGGCTGCACCACACAGAGGCCCTCATTCTTCAGTCTAATGTTGGAAGCAGCGCAGATCCAAATGGAGAAATACAACAGGGTTCACTCATTCATGAAACATTCATTTCATTCAAAACCCTAGTGTATGAACGATTGGGTGTTGATAAACGTGGCAGCTCAAAATAATCGTCATTTAAATATCACACACTTGATTGTTCTCTGTTTAGAGGCCTCACCCTGTGTTTGCAACAGACAAACATAATCCAGCTGAGAAAATAAACTTCTCCAACCTGCAGAAATAAAGCTCACCAAGTACAAGTTTACAAAATACAAAATACAATGGCTTTTATAGCAAAGCTTCATAAGTACTTACTTTTTCCATAATTTTACTGATATTCAAAATTTCCTGACTGGTGTCAGGCAGCAAAAAGTGACAAAAACAATGTCAGTGTTGTTGCTTTCATCTAAACTGATTTCAACCTCTTCAGCTAACATTTTTTACACTGCAGTCAATACTTCCACTTTAAATATTTGTGACATTTGTGCAAACTACGATCTCTAACACTGGTACCTCAACTGATGTTTCAAGAGCTTTGGTTGTGTTTTAAAATGACAGTTCTGATATTTTTACTTCTTTAACTTTAACTGACTGCTTTCAGTTCTTACATGTCTAAAGTAACGGTCTGGTTCTGTAGAGTTTTTTTTTAGTAGGTTTAGAATATTTTCAGTGGTTACACTTAAACCAACAGTTTTGAAATGCTTTTCAAAACTTACATTGTAACGGAGACCCAAATCCTGATACCTCACCTCCTTCAGTGCTACAGCTTCCACTCTGTTACAAATCTCACGAGCAATACAAGTACAATACAGCAGTGAAACATCATGGAGGCTAAGAAAACTGCTGAATCTACCATATTTTCGGGACTATAAGGCGCAATATCAATGAACTGGTGTATTTTCATACATAAGGCACATTAAGTGAAACAAAACAGTCAGTACGTATCACTCCGTGAGGCTCCTGACTACGGTGGCCGTAATGCTCCAACAATCCATCAAG
>JBAJHX010000040.1:1159667-1182426 GCA_037176925.1 Amniataba percoides | reverse complement strand
AGCTGTACAGATTGTAAAGCCCTCCGAGGCAAACAATGTTTGTGATTTTGGGCTTTAAATAAATAAAATTTGATTTTATTTGATTTCAGCTGCTCTCATCTTTCACTGTGTTTTACTCATGTTTTACACATTTTCTATTACTAGTGGACAATAACTAAGCAGGCTTAATGATGAAAGCTCACCAATATAACTGGATACACATTGAAGATACACCAATATAAAATACACTCCAGACTACATCACTATGGAAAAAGAGTACTTGCCTTGGCCCCGTATTTTGAATAATTCATCTCTGTGAGCGTCACTGGTCGTAGTTTATCGATGTCTCCGAATGCTACTCCAGGAACATAAAGTGCGCAAACCACGTGCACCCACCTGAAAAAAAGAGGCTGATAAACTGCTTTGCTGAAGAGAAACAAAACAAACTTCAACACATCAGTATTAAAAATCATGACCTGAAAATGTTTCAAGATGAAAAGTCGATTTAGAAAGGTGACATCTGAAACTGATTGATTTCTGCTCTCTGATTTCAAGGAATGCCATCAAATTGATAAAAATCTGTGGCTGTGGTTATTTTTGCATTTAGTGTAGTGAATTACTGCAGACAATAAGAAACTTAATATCATGAAATTGGCTGCAGTGAGTTGCTCAGACACTTCAAAAAGAAATGGATTCATAGATTTATGTAGCCCCAGACTCTAGCTACAGTTTGGTGTGACACAATTTCAAATGCGGACTTTAGGGAAGAGAATCCGAAGTCCAATATAAAGATATCCATCTCTAGCAAGCAACAGCTTCACAGTTTAATTTGCTGTGTTTTTCATGCTCTAGTGAAGTAGTAAATTCGGCTGCAGCCTGGCTGAGGAGCACTATCAGCGATAACGTGGCTGAAGTCTCCACGCTTCACATAACACACTCTTTTCTCTCACTCCTTTTCTTCCTCTATCTCTACTCTTCCCCCCATCCCTTTCTCACATTCCTCTGCCAGCTCTCCCTCTCTACCCCATTAATTCAACTTCCTCTTCTCTCCACTGCTGAATATATGTACTATTTAGATTCTACATATATTGCCAACCAGCTAAGGTCATTAGGCATTATTTGTTTCTGAACACGTTCCACTCGCTGCCTCTCGTAAATGGCAACTAACCACCGAGTCAGCGTGCTGCTGTAACTCACCTCCCAGCGTCTGTCTCTTTGAAGATGCCATCCTGGTTGGGACACAGCTCACAGCTGGGAGTCACGCCATTCTTACAGGCGTCACAGAACCAAGGCTCGGTTGAATTCTCAGAGGCAGAGCTCATGATACTGTCGCTCTCACCGTCCACGCCGTAACATCCTAGAGACAGAGAAAAGCTATTAACGCTGTTGTTTATTACAGATTACATCAGTCATCTTAAAAGCAGCTGAACATCCTAGTCTCCAAGAAGCACAACTATAACCCAATGAGCTGGCCGTTCACACCATCCAGTAGGTATAGCTAAGAACCTGTGGAAAGCTCCAATTCTAATTTTTGCAGGCCTCAAAAATGCAACATATTTACTGTTTATCTCTTTTGTAAACTTTAGATCATTGCATTTCCAAAAGTGTTTAACCAGTACTTTACTATGATTCATTTAAGCAGCATAATTTAAATGAAATTCTCAGTAATCAAAAGTTCTTATAATGATTAATTATTTTTTACATATGCAGGATGAGATTAAAAAATTAGATAAAAATACTAAAATTAATTACTTAGTTAAGATATTTAAAAAGTCTTCTAAGCTACACACATGAAACACATTCAGTTAGCACATTTCCAAATATTTTCATTTCCATCACTTATCACACTAAGACTCACCAAGTTAACCACTGATATTAGTGAACATAATGATATAGCTAGAATGACATTTGACAGAGAAACAAGGGTTGTAACAAGCCAGCAATGTATCTTGAGGTAAAACCGGAAATGAGCAGACCTAAACTGTTGCTAACAACCCCTCACCGTTGAATCAAATACACAGAATCTGAAATAACGTATGTGTAAAAACATTAACTTTATTCATTAATACTTGCATGCAGCAACTATAATGTTAAGCATACGCATTACACTGCATCACATACACAATGACTAAAACTAAATGGGAAGAGATGATTGGCTGAACCTGTTTTTTTGCCCTGTGGTAGGTTTATTTTGCCCTGACACCAAACAATGAGAAGGTGAAAACTGTCAGCTGGATGCTCCTCGATTTGTGTCTGGACCTGTGCCTTCTTCTAGAAATCAACAGTACAAAAAGGGAGACTGTCACTTGTTCTCTGACAGTTTCTTGGCTAGCGTCTATAAAATGTAGGGACAGTGCTGAAACCAGTCAGCCTGTGGAGACGTACTAGCATTGCTACACTGTGTGTCCTGTATTCAACAGACTCAAATCAGTGGACCCTGTACAACAAGGTGATGGTAATTTGACTTTAAATTTGACTAGAAATTGGACTCAAAATGGTCACAGATGCATATATCATCTCCAAATTCAAGATTTACCAATGTACAATAATTCTGTGGGCACTCACAAATGTGTGTTCCAATCCAAACACAAAAAACAAGCAATCTGAACACCTGTAAAGTAGATATATAAATGCACACATCAAAATCTATCTATATTATTATACATTTTATGTGTTGTGTGTAGAAAACCTATAAATATTTTTGACATCCTTCTGTATTTATTGTTTAAATTAAATGTGAGTGCATAGACCACCTGAGGTACACACACCAGGTGACATTTGTGTGTTTTGTGACTCTTCTCACACTCTTCAGGTCCACATAGATCCACAAATGCATACTGTGTTAGTGCTGGTGGAAAACTTGATGAATGAGATGAATTTGTATGTAATATCCATGCAAGAAAACGTGTGCACATCCATTACATGTCATATATTCCTGACATAAGACATCACCCTGTGATTAGAACACATAACATTTATTAACAACAGACTACCTAAATACTGCTAGGTGGTGACTTCCTCAGGTAAAGTTGGATGATATCTTCATCTATTAGTTTGGTGCACTCTTCATCTGCAGAAATTTTACAAACTGATCTGTTCTGCAATGTCCAAAGCTGTCAATCCAACAGTACACTGCAGCACCACAAATTGAACATTTGATAAAAAATGAAGCAAGAAGGAGCCAAGCGAAAGAATTTTAATGTTGTCATCTTAATTTTTTCAGGTTGCCTAAACAATTACGTGGCTGATGTGGTTTCTATGGCTGCTATTACACAAGGCAGACGTGCTCTCCATTACCAACGAGGGCAGCAATCAGCACTCTGCCTCCGTTGGGGAGATAACACTCTAACTCCCAATTCAGTCAACCAGCCTTCGGGCTTTTTGAGCAATAGGAAAGGCTCACATATCAAAAGCTCAATGTTCTGCATGCCTGTCACTGTGTGCCACACTGGGGAGTCGGGCAGCCCACTGAAAGCAAACACTGGGGCAGACGGAGTTGTTTATTCAGCTCTACACTTTGTTTGGTGGGTGCATGTCCTTTTCTGATTGAGAGACCATTTGCTGTGTGTCATGGTGAATCACTAATTTTGAACTCCGCTCTTCAGGGGCTGGTGGGGTGTATTTTCTGCTTTTAACAGGCCACTGGTCTCTTCTTGAGATCAACTTGAAGGCAGGATACACCAATCAAGCCGCTGATTATTCCACTGTGGCAATTAAGTCACAGCTGGACTTTGTCCTGACCTTCAAAACTGAAGAACTACTTTTAATCTAACTACCCAAGATGTGGACATAACTACCTACTATTTCTGCCCCTATTTGCCTCCTCAGTATGTGGCAAGGAGAGGAGGCTAAATCCTGCTAGCTGTAATATACCTCCACTCAACGTTTATTTTCTTAAAGAAAGGTATTACTGCAATACCTCTGGCAACAGTGGGGCGCTTCATCTTCACTGATTGGACTTTGAACCGTGGAACTGGGGGTTGTGAACGACCACCATTCTGGTTTAACCGACTTATGGCTGAACCATGGCACAAATCTTCGGTGTTCCTTTTGAACTGAGATACAAAGCTCAGACCATTAAGCCATGGGTTGCTGGCTAATATGAGCTAAGCTGACAAAAAGTGATGACTACAGGATAGCTTTATAATCCCCGGAGGAAAGATTATCCTTGTCAGAAATGACGAGCTTGGCAGGAAAAAAAGGGGAAATGTAGAGTTGACTGAACCAAGAGAAGTACTTTTAACTGCATTGAGATTTGTTAGACAGAACTGTGTGCTTTCCTTCAACAAAGGCTAACCAAGTAGGTGGAGATGCATCCAGCAGTGAGAATGTGAACTCACCTGTGTATGAAGAGAATAAAGGTAATGCAGGGCAGTTTTCGTGGGATGTTTTTCACTGGGATAAAAATTATTCCACATGAATGAGCCAGACTTTTGGTTTTCCTACAGCACACTGATGGCTCACATTTTCATTGCTTGCTTCCACTCAAATCTGATAAGGATAAAAATGATGTGACTCGTACATTACGAGCTTCCTCGTGGCCTGATATTAACCAAACTGAGCATTGGATCAGTGTGTCTAAACAGCACCTTGATAAGTGACTTCAGTGATGTGTTTTTAGTGATACCAATCAAATTCAGCAAATACCTGCTCACAGTCTAAAGCTGTCCATTCTGTGTGAGAGAAAAAAATGCTGGTATCCTCTCCTTGTGCTTGCTACTCGCCCTCTCCCATGTCCTTGCCTACGAGGAGCAAAGCTACACCAGCAGATGCTCTGGATTCAGCCATATATCTCTTCTGGTCAGCTAGCCCATTTGTTAATGTTGTTGCATTCAAATATCCTCAGTCTTCCTCCAGAATAACTGCTTTCACATGTAATACAGGGTTTTCCATTCCTCTCCCATCTGTATGTCTTTATTCAGAACAGTAGAGAACAAACTGACCAACCACAGATGATTAAATCAGCAAAATGAACAATTCTGATCAATTCACTGATTGCTTATATTTTGTATTTCGTGTATTTTTAAAGCAAAAATCATCACATCGTTCCAGCATTGAGGTTTCTTTGAAGTCTTCAACGATAAAAAAAAGAACTGACTGAAAAAACAGACTACACAGTTCACAAGTGAGAAGATCAGCAGCCAAACCAAAATTGAAAGCAATCCATGGTTGCAACCCTAGCATACACATGGAAGGTAAAGCATCATAATGATCATGTTTGAAGGTCATAATGCCTATATTTGAAATCATTACACTTGCATCAGTGAACCCAGTGTAGATATTTCATGAACAGTATATGGAAATCCTTTACTAGGATAGTTAGTAATAATAACTATGCTCAAAATACTGTCGTCATTTAGTGTCTCTATAAAGGTAATCATATTCTGAACTTTTCTGTATATTGTTATCAAATCATGGGCAGAGCCGAACCAAACATAAATGCACTGTATGCTATTAACATGTACTGTGTGTATCAAAGCCTGATATATCTTGTGCCCCAGAGCTCACTATTGTCCAAATCACTCATCAACGTGCCACGCTGGTGGACTGGTTGACATGTTCCATCATGAACATTAAGACACTGTAGTTTATGTATATATGTATATTTTTAATCCTACATACATCATCACTTAAGCATCAAACATGAATTCATTTGCCAATGAAAATAGTCCCCAACAAATGAACAATTTCCCAGTTTGAGTAACCTTCGATAAAAACTACAGCTGCCAGCTGTTTTAAGACATTACTGAGCCTTTCAAAAACTATAGAGAATATCTGTGAGAGGCCTTTAAAGATGTTTAGGACTTGAAGCAGAGTCCCAGTGTTGTTTTTCTTGTTGTGGTTCAAGGCACTGTTGACAGTAACAAACATGTCTTTTTCTCTGTATTCTCTGTATAACTAGAACAAATAAAGTAAGTAAAACTGTAAGTAAAATAAGCACATTTGTACTTTCATTTTTAGTAATGAATTCATTTCATTCACATTCCAGTCTAAAACTCAATATATTTCTGATATCACTGAATATGATATGGATGAAAACCTGATGGTGATGTATAATTAATATTCACCTTTTCTACAGTAACATCTCAGTAAAAGACGACAGTTGCCCTTAAATCACAAAGTAGGGGACATGGACGTGCAGACTACTAAATAAAAGGAAATTGAAAGAGCTGGACAAATGAATATGTGACAAAGATGCCGTTCTTTGGATTTTACAGTCAAAGGCAAATGAAAGAAAAGGGAGAACTTGTGGTATGATAATGATTTCTGCCTATACGACTGGCGTGAGTCTGATAATCAAAAGGCAGGCTGGTAAGAACAGGACTCCTCTATTTGACTGTGTGTAGATGCTTGCTTTGTGGACTTTGCCCATTCCAGCGTTTGATCTCTCACTCGGGTCTTGTGTGCCTACCTTTCATGTCAGCCTCTCTTCTTGTCTGAGAGGGAGTGACGGTGTCCGGACAGTGGTGCGAACGCAACAACAAAGAGAAGCAGTGAAGTCGAGCAGCAAGACTGACTCCTATGAGCTCCAGATACTGACAGCTCATCTCTCATCTCTGCCTCAAAGTCTTTCCATGTCTGACCGGGCCTTAACCTTGAACAAGGTACTTTGTGATCTCGAAAATGAGCTAACATGTCATGAATGCATCTTTTTAGTTTAGCATGATATCATCTCCATCATCAGGACTATCACTTTTCTATCCCACAAGCACTCAACTAAGGAGAAAAAAACAAACAAAAAAAAAATCTGTCATCATACTGAATCTTTAATGTAGGATGGGAGAATTTAATTCCTTCTCTTTCTGTTGATGCATTCATCATTTAGTCAAATAGCAAAAAATATATCCATTAGAAAATAGTCCAAAAGCCAAATATATTGTTTTTTACAGCAGCTACACAGCCCCATAATGAGCAGCAAACATTTGTGAGCTTTATCAGAAGCTATAGTTATGCGTCATCAACATAAAAATAACGAGAGAGAGAAATGGGAAAGAACGATAGATGAGCCAGATGGATTGTGTCTTTGGTATTTAAACTACACCAGGAGCATGCTGTCCATTAGTGACGCATACATGACGAGTTGTTGTAGCACGTGTTAGCTAGTACTCACGCACAATCCATCCACATGATCATGGGTGTATTTTAAAAAGTTGCTAGTTAACAGGCATTTTTCGTGGGTGACTAAGACCCAAATTAAGTTGGCAATGCATGGATCCTATTCCTATGTTGACACAAAAAATTTTTAATAATTTATCATCACAATCTTTCCATTAACCATTAGACATGTCTAAACCATGGAACGTGAACAGAAATCAGATGAATGCTGTGTCGTATCTCAAAGGTTACGATCCTTCATCAATAAATAAATAAGCTATTCAATTAAACCTCCAGTCATACAATAGAGCTTTCAATTCTGAGTCCAGTGTGCAGGAACTCAAAACGTGCTGTAGAATTAAGTTCCTCATTTTACTGCCCGAGAAAAAGGAATACCATTCATGTCCTTGGAGAGGAAGATAGGAACTGGCCGCAAGTGCTGCCACTGCCTCCTCTCTTTCAAGCCTCCATGGCAAAACTTAGCCTCCCTTCTGTGTCTTTTCAAGGAGATTAAACATGTCTCAGAGGAAGAAAATATCAACCAACCAAATGAACAAGATAAATTTAAGACCTGCTCCTAATATCTCATGTATGGCTATGGAGAATTGGTGATTAGGACAGTTCCCACCCTTCACTTTGGCGAATGTGTGTGTGTGTGGATACACACATATCATAGGAAAGTGTGTGAGTACAACTGTCTCAGATAATCTAACTCTTAAGTCCTGTTTGCACCTCAGAGGTGCTTCAAGGCTAAACATAGTTCAGCCGAGCACAGTGATTCTGGACTGTGTCAGTACAAGTGCAGTGCAAGTTATGAGTTTGAGTTTTGTGTGTCATGTGTGAAGACACACAGGCATATATGAACATGGTTATGGTCTCTCAATTGTCAGTATTTTTTCAATTTTACAGTAGCATTATCATCATTATTACTATTGTTGTAATGCGCTCCTAACTGCCTCTGAAATGTGTTAATAAACCATTGTTCCTCATCTTATTGCAGCTACTGTATGCCAGGCAATAAAACAAATGGTTATTCAATTCAAACAGCTGTTTGCCTTCTATCTTATGGATCACCCTGCACCCTGTATGACAATGCAGACTGCAGTTTAAAAGAAAACAATAACATTAGCCTAAAGATAAATCAGGTGTATAACTAGAATTACCACACCATGATTGTTTGCCTCCAAAAAGCACTTGACTTAAAGTCTCTTTGGACTCCTGGTAGATACATAGTGAAGATATGAAAGGAATTCAAAAGATATTAAGTGTATTTTTTGGGGTGATACAGAAGTTTTCACATTGATGACTTGCATAATTTTAGTGTGTTCACTAATTTCAGTGTGCAAACACAGTCACCTCAAGCTCAGTATCAACTAAACCAATGAGCTTGTGGTGGACGAGCAGAGGAACAGGAGGCCTCCTGTGCTGCTGGTGGTGAAGAAGGTGGACTCATGCAAGTACCTCAGTCCAAGTAAATAATAAATAAAGAGCCAAATTAGTGTTCTTCCAAGATATTATGATGTTGCCTTTGAATTTTTGGGTATTTCATTTTATCTTTTCAAACATTTCTGTGAATCAAGGTGAATCCAGTTGCTCGTCTGCTCTGATTCTTAGTCAAAACCCCAAATTAATGTATAAATGAAGCATCAATTAGTGGGTCATTGATCCACCTCACATAATCAGCTTTTTAACTAAGGAGCTCCGTCCAAAAGAGATGACTCACAAAGTCATTGATCTTCATTCAAAGAAGTCACACTCACTCAGCTGATAAAGCTGAAACAGGAAATGTGTTCCCTCCCCAACCTCTGTTACACACTTGATGTAGTAATACAACAATATGAGCTCCTACAGGATTTTACAGAATATGTCTGACACAGAGATCAATTCATCTCTACATGGTACCAAATACTGTTTACATTTACAAAGCAAAAGTGCTATCAAGGGTTCAGCATGCTTAAAGCAAAAAAGTGCGCCAAACAGCCACACCACAGACAAGAATATCATGACCTGGACTGTTGCTTGGCTGATCTTAGGCCTGACATCTACACACTATACTGCTTATTGGACGAACTCTGCAGCTTACCTTCATGCACCGTCACCCCACAGTTGTCACACTGGATGATCTCATCTGCATCCTCGCTGTTGTCACCCAGACAGACGCAGCAGATGAGGATGTGCTGAGTGCTCCAGTTCTGGGAGCGGTCCAGCAAGGCATCCTGGGGAATCAGGAAACAGAACCACAATAAAGCCACTTATCTAATGCCCACTCCCTCTGATCTGACAACAGATCCAGTAACTGGCAGTTAGTAAATCCCACATACAATGCTCTGTGCTAAGTCGATTACAACAAAGGCAGAAATCCTCCTGGAATCACTCAGATACCATCTAAATTCTCATTGGATTATATGGAGACTTTGGATCGTATTGGGCTTTGGTAAAGTAGCTAATGGGCAGGTCAAACACCTTTCACATCTGAAGTGGTTTACATAACTAAGACAGAGAAGAATACTGTACACTGAACCCCTGGATAACAAGACGCCCAAAAATTCTATTAAAAATGATGGCCGATTACCGAGGACAAAACCGAATAACGAGCGAGAATCGAGCACATGTCGGCAAATCGAACTGTTCACGCTGGTAACGAGGAAATTGGAAAACAACCGATTTCTCGGAACGAATTAAACTCGCTATTCAAGAGTTCACTATATTTGCTTCAGTGCTCAGTATCTCAGTAGGGCCATTTGACTACTAGTACAAGTAGAGTCCACAAGATGTTTGTTCAAATAAAACTATTACAATTGTGACAACAATATAACTGTTGAAAACAATCATATAATTACGACTTAAATGTGGTGGTTAGCACTGAGAACCATTTTTTTCCAAATGTTTCCAAATTTCAGATTCCCACAAGATCATTGGGAAATTTTCATTTGAATTCTGTTTATTGGTTCCTAACTAAATTCCACGTGTTGGTTTCAAATGAACAGTTTACTGCAAACATCCACCATATCATGTCTACCATGTTTGAACCTATAGTGATGTTAGTTTAATACATTAATTCCCCTAACGTTTCCTGATATATTCATCTTATTAAATCCAGAGTCCATCATTATTCTCAGTTAATCTACTCAGCCATGCTGAGGTGCCTACAGAACAGCTTCAATGCTCCTTGGATTTTGTTGTAGTGACCCTTTCCTCTTAGAGAACAACTGGACCCAAATCATGCCAGGAAAATGCCCTGCTCTCTTTTGGGTTCTGATTCTCAAAGATAAACACTGCACATGTTCATGCTAGTGCAAAAAAAGACAACATGTAATTTAATTTCAGGTGACCTTAAAGTTAGTGAGACTACACAGCTGCACTCACCTCATTGCCCTTTCCCTGGGACATGCTGTCATTAGTCAGCTCTTCATCAAAAGCACTAGTGCTCTTTGCTTTCTTTTTGGGCTTCTTCATCTCTTTGTCAGTATCACTGCTAGTGTTGTTGTTGTCGTCACCATCTTCCCTGTCATCATTCTCTTCGTCGTCATCATCTTCATCATCATCGTCATCATCATCGTTATCATCATCGTCGTCATCACTAGCACTGCCCCCGTCCTCTTCCTCTGTCCCTCCCTTTTGAGCAGCTGTTTTGTTTTTCTTCTTCCCTGCTGTAGGCCTCCAGTCATTATCATCCTCGCTGTCGTAGTCATCCATCTCGTTCAGTTCCTCCATAGTGGTGAAATCCAGCAGGGGGCGGTTCCTGCGGAAATTCCATTTCTTGGGCTCGGTCTGAGACTCTTCTGTGTTCACACTGGCAGACCCTGACACTGAGGTAGACTCTGCGCCAGCAGGTGCGGCAGGCTCAGGCTCTGAAGTTTTCTTGCTCTTGCGTCGGCTTTTGGGTGGAGTGACTGCAGCAGTGTCTTTGGTGGAGCTGTCTGAGGAAGGCTGCTGCTTGGTCTTCTCTTCATCTTCTGTTAAGTTGTCCTCAGCAGCCAGGTCTTTGGCCTCCTCCTCATCTATACCATCATCTGCAGAGCCAGCGTTGTCTGATTCACTTTCTGAACCCGCAGCGCTGGCTTTAGACCCTTCCTCATCGCTGCCATTACCTGTGCCATCTGATCCTATCAGAACAAAAGACAATGACAGCAGGGTCAAAGGGTGAACAGTGAGGTCACTCTGAAGGGCTTGATTGCTAGACTGTAGGGACTTTGTGCAGGGAAGTGTGTCAGAGTCAAAACTTAACTTAAAACTCATTTAGCAAAGAAATTGTGTTTTTCTTGTTTACATATTTGCTTAAATAGTAATAAACATTAAGAAGACATTTTCATTTGAATCATTTTCTCTAATGATGGTGCTCCCCACATTTGTGCTCCCTGATGGGTGTTAATTTTTTTGTAAAGACTAATGTTCATACTGTTATTTGATTGGTGTTATTTCTGTATGGGTGGCAAATAAAATGTTTTTTCTTCATATAAATTTCAACAGCCAGTTCCTTTTCCAACTCTCCATGCTTTAGTGCGTCACTATAGGAAACACTCTCACTGTTACTCTTAAAAAGCTATCAGAGGATACACAACCTTAAATATCCATTGGAAATACACACTCACAGGCTCAAGGCTCCACCTCTGTCAAACATTTCAGAGAGAATTCTTCTTTAATCCTATTACATGTAAGCAAACGCAGGTGTGGTGAATCTGACACATCAGATAACTTTTAACTCTATATTACCAGAGATGTCATTTGAAGGTGACATCTGTGTTGAAAAGTGACGGTCAGCAGTGACCTGAATATTTCATCCAATTTTGGAGTTTTGCCAACCTCTGTCAGAAGTCAGTCACTCACACCACTGTGGCCAAGTATTTTTCACACATCATGTTCAGTTACATGTGCAGCAGAATGCTCTGCAGTGTGTTCAGGCCAGATAAAGAAAGGATCATGATCGGGAGGATTGTGATAGGCTTTATTTCAGCAGAGGCAGTTCTGTTTATATTTGCCTAGATCGTATGCTGATACTTGATGATTGTCTTGGAAAAGCTCTACAGGAGAGTGACAGGGTCATTCTGGGTTCTGAGCATTTTTCACTTTTGCCAACATTTTTGGCCACACCAAGTAATTCATTTAAAAAATGACAGGCAGATTAATCAATACCTGTTACTTGTGAAGATACAGTAACTGAAGCTTCAGTGGGCAACAAATCTTTCCTTTGTGAAATGTTTCTTTATTGTTTGATTTAGAGTGAAATCTTATAGGCTTAATTCAAAATCAAAATCTAATCAAATCTAATCCAATACATTTTTTGTCAAATTAAGCAAATATCTCCACATTTCCTAAATTCTTCCAACCCATAAGCAACAGGGGTGTTACGCTCATTTTACAGAATAGGCAAGAGACAGTGGGAACAGTAAACCTGTCCCATGTTAATGTGCTGAACTCCACAAGTACAGCGTCAAGAAGGAGAGACAGCCAAGAAACAGTCAATGAGGATAAGGTCAGAAAACAGACAATGAAAACAAAGTCCTACGATCAGACAAGTCAAAGAGCCATTTTAACATCAGTGAGGCCTTCAAGCAGTGCAGAGGCCTCAGAGAATTGAAAGCCATTAGCACAATGTTGAGGCTGCTCTGTTTCTTCTTGACAGGTAAGCAACATTAGTGTTGCTGTTTCACTGTGAGTATTGCTATCTGAAGGTGGTGTCCTCTGCTTCTGCTAGTTACCCTCTCACGTCATGGTCCATGAGGAATGGAACTACTCCATGACGCTATCATAAAGTTAATAATATTGGAGATATTACCCTAATACAAATATTTTACTTCCAGACTTCTGAAGGAAAACTGAAGGAAGGGGAGTATTTGTTCGGCTGTTGAGTTCAAATATCAGCTATCTTTCTTCAGAATCACTGACTCCACCTGTAAGGCTGTTAGACTGTACTTACCCGAGGCATCTCCCACTTCAAAGTCACTGTCGTCTGAGCTGTCATAATCCAAGGCATCTAAGAGAGAGGCAGCAAGTGGCTTCACCTGCCGGCGCTTCAAACTTCGGTCCACTAAAAAATGAGAACAAAACCCAGTGTAATCAGAATGTTACTTAAGGATGAAAATACCCTCTCACTGACATAAGAGCTAGCTGTTATGAATTGAACTGATGAGGATAATATAAAATCCAGACTGTCATTAATCCTGTCATCCTCAACAAATGTCCAGATGGGTGACAAGTGAAAAGAAAAAACAACATTAAGTGTCTCAGAAAGGTGTTGGGCCACATGGCCAACCTAAGCCTAAACCAAATTTCTAAGTCAAAAAATGAGCATTGTATGAGAAGGTACTGTAGATACACACACAGACTAAATTGTTGGTACCCTTCTGTTAAAGAAAGAAAAACCCACAAAGGAGTATGAAATACCTTGAAACAGTCAAAACTAATAATGAATAAAAATGTATTGAAAATGAACTAATGAAAATAAGACATTGCTTTTGAATAGTGGTTCAACAAAATCCTTTTTAAAAAAACAAATTGACAGGAAAAACGTGATGGTGAGTTTTTCAGAGAGGTACCAACAATTTTGTCCATGTGTGTCCAACAAATCAAAGGAAAGACCTGAATTAATGAGTGGAGAAATCTGAGTTCCAGTGATTCTGTTATGTTGTGGGGGACATTTAGCTGGTATCTGTCAGAGGGAGGGGTCACTGCAAATTAATTCAAAGTTGTTGAGAGTGATCACCTTCATCCTCTGATGAAATACTTCTATCCTGATGGGATGGGTCTCTTCAGGAATGCCAAAACCACTATCTATAGGGAGGGCTCTCTGAATGGTTTGATGAGGATGAAGATGATGTGAATCAGATGCCTTCACGGTCTCCACATCTCAACCCAGCTGAACAGCTGTGTGAGATTTTTGAGCAACGTGTTAGACAGAGCTCATCATCAAAACACCAAATAAGGAAATATCTTTAGAAGAATGGTGTTCTTCCTCCAGGAGAGTTCAGAGACTGAAGGTGTTGTGGTTCAAGATCTTACTGAGACACTTTATTTGTTGTTTCCTTTAGCCTGTCACCCATCTGTGTATCGAGTGCAACATGCAAGGCAAAAAGCACAGCACAGTGGCACACCACCAACAATCAGAATCAGCAGTATCTGAGCAGCAACACACTGTACATACATAGTAGTGAGAAGTAGTATGAGTCCCTGAAAAACGAGTGATATACAGTGTTTAGAAGTGCCATACGAATGACACACCACAAAGATGCCACATTGATGCCACTAAAACAGAGTGGCGCTGCATCAGGCACTTTTTGTGATCACAGATCTTCAAGAAACACGTTATCCGAGCTACTACTCTGCTATGCAAAACAGAGAACAGTTCTTTTCATGTCTCATCTGTGCGTTTGCATATGGTATCCCTCCTCCACGTATAAAACGACTGATGTGTGTTTACATTATGCAGACCTTCACACAGATCACTGCGAGTACGTTTAGCAAAGAACATAGAAATAGCCAACAGCTGCCATAAAAAGCAGCACTGGTGCAGAAAGTGGGAAACATATTATGATGCGTTTGATATAAGCAAACTGTTAGCAAACAAAGAACACAGCTGCGCCTCTTCTGCTCCTAACAAGCTGTACACTGCTGCAGCTTTCGATAGCTAATCGTGGCTAGCATTAGCCTTAACGTTGGTGTTTTACGGAAAGCTGCATCGTTGTTATGTGAATCTCACCCAGGTGTATGAGAACAGCGTTGAAGGGTGAGAATCCAGCTACACTGATAATAACAGACCATGAAAAGTGCCAAATTGTGTTTAGAGCAGATCAGCATTAGCATTATTAGCACCACTTGCTAGCCACAAAGCTGAGCTAGCTTAGCCGGCTAGCGGCTAATTAGCAGTCCGAGCCATTAAATAATGGTGTTAAGTCGGTGCACCTGCATATACAACATAACCAAACAATGCCGTATCTTGGAGGAAAATGACAATGTGGAAAGTAGCACTCACTCTGTGGTTCGTATTTAATACACGGTACAAGGCAGCTCTCCTTTTAGCAGCATGTTATGTGGACAATGAAAAACACGGCAGTGACGTAGAGACGGCTGGATGTTGTTGCCATGGGGACAGTTAAGCCTGGAGATACAGGATGGTTACCTTAGAGAAAGATGAACAAAACGAAAGAAGGTGATATACATGAGAACTATTCATTTTTAGAAATTGTCATTTTATGCATTATTTCAAACTTGCCTCCGTACATTCCCTCTGTACTTAATAAATGTATCACCCTATTGGTATTGAATACACTTATATATTCTTTTCTATTTATGAAACCACAGATACACATTATATAAGCTATTAAAAAACTGCTGTCTTTTATGGAAGACTGGGAAAATTGTGACATTTTTCACATTTTTTATGTACATGTATGTATGTATGTATGTATGTATGTATGTATGTGTGCACTAATTAATCATACAGTCAGTAGATTTTTACTAGTAAGGACAAGCCTGCAATATAAAATGCATGAAGTAAAGGTGTTACAATTGTAAAAATCTGGTATTCTATCTAACATCTCCTATATTAGAATAGATTGCTTAGTTCATTTTTAATCAATAAGGTAAACTTAATCTAAGTTTGAATTTGCACATAACTTTAGTCAGTTGTTGAAAACTTTACACTAAGTGATATGATCCTGTTCCTTTTCCACAGGCAGAGGGAGAATCCTGCTGTGCACATACAGAGTCATCATTCTAACTTTCATCATTCTGACTTGAAAAACTAAATGCTCATTTCAATGACTGAAGGCATAATGGCAATAGTGACAGCACAAAACTAAATGAAAGGACTGGGTTGTTTTCAAATGGTGTGTAATGTGGAAGAAAATAGAATTTAATTCTATGTTCTTTAGGTTTTTGATTGTGTTGAAACATTAGATGATGCAGATATATAAAATTGATTTCACTCTATTTTAACAACTATTTCTCTTTTCAGTTATCTTTGGAACCTATTTTGTTTGTAAGTCTCTGCAAATATGCTAGGGTAGGGTTAGTTCCTTTGAAATGGTGCAGTTTTATATAAATATGTACTTTGGCTTAAAATGAGCTTTGTTTCTATTGTCCTCTTTTGACTTTGCCAGTTTAGCAAATAAGAGTCGATTAAAATAAATGAGCCTAGATTGATTCTGATACATGGTAAGGAGAAGACTGATGGGGCAAGCAAGCAAAAGGGATGATTACAACTGTCCTTGCTAGATGACAAATGGGCCTGTGTTGTGCCAGAAAGAGGTAGTTTTTTATCAGCTTGCATCAAAACACTTTGGGGATATCACAATAGCCATCATGTCATCATCACTATCAGCATTTTCATCATTTTCTCTCCTGCCCTGCTTTGATCAACATAGAGCCTTTGATGCAACCAGATAGGAGGATCTGAAATTACATTGGTCAGTGTGATAATGTTAGTGAGGCCAAGTGTAAATTTAATGGAATGACACTAACACAACACTTGCACACATCCTAGTTGATCCAAATTCTGTGCAGTACAAACGGACGTGGAGAACGTGGATGTGCACTCTCTTTTTTTCAAGAAATGAATAAGGCTCAACAAAAGAGTTAATCAGGCTCATTAACAACAGAAAAAATGTATTCTGTCCAGACAACTCAGTAACATAACGACATTTTGGTGTTTGTGTATCTATTAAAAATAATTTTCATTGGGAGGTGTCACTCACTGGTGGGATTTCTTAATATGAGCCACTTCTTCTATCCGTCAGTGGTACATGTCATCCTGTCCCTCCATGAAGATTCATCCTCTTCTTCTTCATTATCAGGTCTCTGATGCCGGAGATATTCACTGAGCAGCTCATCTTCGGGAGGCAACTTCCTGATGTCTTCCTGGGACTTGTGGTTGTTTCGTCCCTGACGGTGGCATTTCTGTGTGTGTGTGTGTGTGTGTGTTTTAGTGGCCTGAAACTAATCACAGGGGGAACACAGGGTGTCCAGCTGCTGTTATCTGTGCATTATTATATTCATTATCAAATGTTTTAAAACATTTCCGAACATAATCCGGGCTGCAGCTGTGTTTCTTTCTAAATTTATTTAGCAAAACATTTTCTTATATGAAGACAATTCTTCAGAGAAAAGTATTGTGAACAACACAATATAATTGACATTATGTCAAATGGAGGATAGTCTGAACATCTCATCTCTCACTACATTTGCCTGAAGATGTACACTCAGGTCAGACTTGTGGATTTCTCCAGCTGAAGGTGTGCCTGTGCAGACAGTAATCACAACCATTATGTTTAATCAGGTTTTCAGGGGTATGAATTACTAATATGTTAAATTTAAACATCACTTCTTAAAGGATCACGCATGGATTGAACTGTTTATTTTGTACACTGTGATTCAAAAGCACTGAGAAGATCTGCATAATTTAAAGGGGAAAAATGAGGTGCATAAGCATACTGTACACAGTTTCCCCCAAACCATTACTCTGAGGGGTAGAAGGAAATGTGGCAGATGATAAAACTAGATGGTGGCAACTTCTGTGAAGTTTGATTTAAGAGGAGCAATAGGAGAGGCTGTGCAGGCTCAGTGCAGAGAGCTGAGATCTTGAGAAAGTGCCCTACTATAGATATCAGTCAGGTTGATGAGCCAGAGGACAGAAGCAATTACATCGAAAGCAAGAATAACACAAGGTTTAGGAAATAAAAACATTACTATAAGGACGCACCATGACAAGTAAGGTTTAAAACCTCATTTGAAGAGGAGTAATTGCATTGGGTGTTATTGAACTGATGAATTTCTTGAGGTAAAATGTACCAAATGTCTGTGTTGATCTAAAGCCCCGCTCCACTTCAAGATTTTGCATTTAAATTGGAATATTTGTCCATTCATATGGTGTAAATCATATGACACCACGTTCAGCATTTATCTTTCATAAGACTGCCTTTACATTTCTTACATCTGGAGAAAGTGAATTGTATTACCACACCACTGGCAGTGCCTGATGATATCTGGCAATAAAATGTTCACTGGTAACCAATTACCTCTGAGGCATGCAGAGCAAATTATAATTTTTAAAAATTGAAATGATTTGCACTCTCTAAAATAAATAAGATAATGCAGTTTGACCAAATATTTACTATTTAATACAGTGGCTATAAAACAGAGGCTCAAGAATGCACATGAGTCCATCAACGGTCCAACAGCCTTTGTGCAAGAGGTTTTCAATGGATAGGACAATTAGAACTGCTTCAGTTCATACACTTCAAGTTTGTCTTTCAGATCCAGACTTAGATTATCCAGATTAAGAACTGACCATAATATATTTCAGACTTATTTCTACCATATGAACGCTCCGGGCCACTCGTCTTCTGGAATTGAATTTAGTTATAATTCCACTGCTGTAACACGCCACCAGAGGAGCTCATTTGTGCAAAGATTTGTAACTGCTTTCAAAGCCAAACGTAATAATTTTATGTTTATTACAGATTTTAAGAAAACTGTACTCTCCATTAGACTTAACACTAGACTTACACATTAAACTAGACTTTTTCATGTAGAAATAGACATTTTTGCCTTATATATGTCTGTTTTTATGTTTCTGTGCCTTTATATTCCACTTACCTTTGTCTTTTTAAACATTATTCTGTAAAGCACCTTAAACTACCTATAATTAATTATTATAAAATGTGCTTTATACATAAAGTTGCCTTGCCTTGACCATTGGCCATAATGGCCCTAAGTGGCAACTAAAACAGACCATAATAATAATAATTTTTGAATTATAAATCAAAAATCTTAGAACTAAAGATGGACATTAGGCCTCCTAAAATGGCTAATGTAGGAACTTCATTGAGTCAGTAAAGTCAGCCAACTGACTCAGTTACACAACCAGTGTATTGTAGTTTTTTTAGCATTACACAAGTACATAAGGTACATAAGTCAGTATGTATCACTCCACGAGGCTCCTGACTACGGTGGCCATAATGCTCCAACAATCCATCAAGCAGCGCAGATTTGTAGATTACCAAAGTCGTACTAAAACATTTTGACAGATTTTTGAGCACCGTGTATCACATAAAATGAGCACAGCGTTGATCGAGGTCAGTAAGCACAACCAGAATTCATACATAAGGTGCACCGGATTATAAAGCACACTGTCAATTTTTGAGAAAATTTAAGTGCACCTTATAGTCCGAAAAATAGGGTACATATCAAAATCTGTCTAGGTACTAACTAATCCAAACAGAGCAGGAATACTGCAGTACATCGAGCACAGTGTCTAATCGCTGACTGATTTTCAGCTCTACTGTAATCAAGAATCAGAGCATTTAGAGTATTTTTGCCAGCTGTCCTCATAAGGATAGATGTTCACAAAGCACGGTAACACACACACACAGTCACACAAACACATACACAGCATAAGTATAAGCAAGGTTAATAGATGTCATGGAAACTCAATGCATTAGTAGTGGCACCTTGACACTGTGTTACTCGGCTGTGAATAGACTCCTCTCAGTGCAGCAGGAGATCCAATCGTTTCCAGATAGGCTTTCAGCTCTGCCACTTTGTATCTTATAATGTTTCAGTCATGTTCAAAGAGTGCCTCTATCAGAGATATTCTCAAAAAAATCCAGATGGCATGTGTCTGACAACTTCCAATTTCCTTTAAAAGGCGCAACTATTTATAAAAGTTCCAGGCGCTCTCTCCTTGGCGCTTTAGACACAGCCTCTATTTCTCTGATGGATTGGCTGTCATATTCCGACAGTGCGGTGCTTCTTTCACTTTATAGGCGTCTCTGGGCTCCTGACTGTGCACTGCGAGCTGTAGTTTTTCTCCCTTATCGTTACATTGCTGTTTTTCGGCCTCCTCATGTAAACAAACAAGTAGCACAACTAAATAATTCTGACTTTAACTCAGGGAGGAGCTCATATACCATGTTAGGTAAACCTCACTGCACACTACGTCTTCAGAAACATTTCTTACCTCCATGTTCAGAATATCACAGAAGTGGGATGAGTGCATGTGTGATGTGTTAGTGTGTAAATGTGTGTACATCAAACATATTCTCTTATTTCTACAGATTTAAAGCAGTTATGAGAACAATAAGAAAGGAGAACTATTTGGTGAAGACGTCTTAAAAATTATAGTTTGAGAATTGGATCTAGGCTTGATGTTGATTCGAGTTACATTAGGACTGAGTTAAAGACAGAGGAATAATAGTGTATGTGCCTCCATCTTGAAATCTGGGGAAAGTTAGTCTTAGTATTACTCTCAGGGCATGAGTTTACAGTTGTTGTTGTTATGTCTGCTAATGATATGATAAAAGGTTTGTTTCTGTCTGCATATGACATGGCAAATACAGTCCAACCCATTTCCATTTTATTTCGGCTAACACTGATGACATGGCTTAATGAGGAGGAATCAGGAGTTTGTGGCTTGGGTTGGTTGTGGGTGGTTAATTAACTCATGTTTTAGCAGGATGGGTGTTGAGGACTGGTCCTCATAAAGGGTTGGTACGGGTATTAAAAAAACTCCTGCTCATCACTACTGTTGAGCTCTTGAGCTTGAGTTCCTTACTGTTTCTATGACACATCTATCATGTGCAATGAAGAATTACAATACTTTCTAAATGCTTTAACTATGCATAATGCCTCCTGATGCACATTACAGATGTGACTCATAATAAATGATAACATCAAGTGTCCTGAATGCATGTTCTGTAGTAAGTATGCTACAATACATGCACTGTCATACATTATGAAATGCAATGTATATATTCTTGGACTTATAAATCATTAGATATTAGATATTACCAGTGTCTTGTATCAGTGTCTGTTATTAAGTGTCTGATCTGCCCAGGACCATCATACTGTTCTTCTTAAGCATATTCAGTTTATAAATGTTATCACTTCTGCACACCAGCCTTCCAAAGAATCATATACCTATTTCTATATTATATATTATTATTTAGATATCATTATTTATGTGTTATATCTGACTTTATATAGGTTATTTTCTATTTTTACATTTTGAACTTGTGCAATACCTAAGACATATATTTTCTATATATTCTGTTTTTACCGTTGTGATTTTCTTTCTTTCTTTTGAACATTGTTGGAAGCAGTCTGAGAATGAATCATTTCATTACCAATGACTGCTTCTATGTAACCGTTGTGTATTTGACAACATAGATCTTGAACATAATTTTTATTTTTTATTAAATCATCATCGGTTTTACCTCATTTGTCACAATCTGTTATTTCTCACGTAAACAGGGACTCTATGTGAGAAAAACTCTGAGAAATGTAGCTGATGTCCCCACAAGAATAGTTGTACAAATGAGCGTGTGCGTGTTTTTTGCATGTGAGCGTCTGACCTCGTGGACATTGTCTTCCTGCTAAATCTGCTCCCTCCAGCAGGCCTACGTGTGAGCAGCAGCTTATCAGCTCCGACCAGAGTTGCCCTCACTCCCAACTACCTCCATTGCCTGAGAGGAAAATAAATTGCACCCGTGCAGTTAATAAGAATAAAAAATATATTGCGGCCGAGTCTCACACATTACAAATACCGACGTAGCTGGTGGGGGAAGTGTGTGTGTGTGTGTGTGTGTGTACTTTGACAGAAACTCGTTGGCATGGTGAGACATCTCCCAGTATCAGACGGGGGTTCGACCTGCTTCTCATGATGAACAGCTGAGGTGGTTCTCGCCCTGCTCCACAAAGCCAAACAAACATTTATTTCCTTCACGTTACACTGCCAGTGTCATGGGTGCATATTGAATTCCTGACAACACCGTGATGATGTCTATGGAAGGTAATTACATATTGAATGTTCTTTTTCTTCATTCAGCTCCTGGAGGGGAAAATCCATCTGTTGCACCCAGAGATTGTATGGAGAAATCATGTTTCCTCAAGCCCTCAAACACAGCCATTTACATCGACATCAAAACAGGTAGAGCAGTGCGGGATATCAGTGCCACGGTAAATTAACTTCTGGCAACGCTGCACGTGATATATTTCCTGTGAAATAAGGAGGATGTTCTATTATGGAGCGCTGAAAAAAGGAATCACTGACTTCTTCCAACAAATATGATTTAATAAAAAGATGTTGAGTTGGTGATGTGAATGTTTTCTGAGAACTGCCTAGCAACAAAGTGCTTGTTACGGACCTCTTAGACGTTCATGAGGATGGGCAGAAAATGAGCATAAGAAGAGAATTAAAGCATAACGTGAGGGTTTTGAAATTTCCACTGTAAGGTAAACACAGTATCAGTGCGCTCCACTCTGTAGCACTGATAAAAGGCCTTCAGATTTGAAGAGTGGAAAATGAGGCGCTGTTACAGTGTAGCCATGATTAAAGGAACAGTTCATACATCAGTTCCATGCTGCATGTATACTTGCACCTATCTGTGTGTCCACTCATGCACATTTGTTTCCTAAGCAGAGAACCGCTCCTCATCCTGCCCAATCTGCCATTTGGCAAGTTGCCAAGTTCTTTCTGTATTTATCAGGGCTGGACTCAGAATGTGGTTAGCCTAACTTAGTATGAAACCTTGGAAACTGCCTGACATTGTGTAAAGCACAAAACATCCTGGCAAACACCCCTGAAGTTCAATAAATCTGAAATCCATGAAGTAAAAAGTTGGTACAGGTTTGATTATGCCAAACCTGGCAACCTCAAATGTTCCAGTATGGATAAAATGTTCCAGTATGG
>JBAJHX010000040.1:1124989-1139307 GCA_037176925.1 Amniataba percoides | reverse complement strand
GGCCAAATTGTGAAATAGCTACGTTTTGCACTGTGGACCAACGTTCCTATTTCACGTTTTGTTATGAGACTGGGTTGCTTTATTGGGAAACTGTATAAATTCAGTGAACCTAAATGTGTGAACTTCTTTGATTTTATTTGTATTCAGTGTGTCTTCTTTAGGCAGTGTGTTATAATAAAGGTTTTCTGGAAGCATATTTACTAATTTACACTAATCTTTTTCAAAATCTCATTAGCCTGAAAAATCTAAGGGGACTTGACAAACAGAACAAATGTATCTGTTACTTTGAAAATAATTAGCATTGTTCCATAATCACATAATTACTCTGCGCTTATTAAATTAAGATCCATGTTTGTCATCAAGATGAACTCTGCTTTTATCTGGAGGTGGTCAGAGTGAGAGCAGATATTAGATGATTTTCCGCCTCCTCTTAAGAGACGTCAGTGAATCTACAGCAACAGCAGCGCTTCAAAACACGGACACGCAACGCCAAACTCCAGAATGAGCGTGAAATTCAAGAGGCTAATCTGCAAATGCTGAATGATCCTATCAGCTTTAATTAGTCCTTGCTAGGTATTCAGTTCAATAAGAAACCATTAAACATGGTTAGCAAAGCAACAAAAAAATTCTATCTCTATCTCATAAACATACAGAGTAGAAGCAGAAGAACATACTGTCGAAGCAGCAGTAAAAAAAAGGTGGAGTTAATAACCTTTATTAATAATGGCTGCATTAAGGTTTGCCACTTTTAGAGCACCAGTAGGCTCTTCCATCCTCCAACTATGTTTCCAACTATACTGAAACACGCCAGTGGGCAGAGCCATTTTTGAAATCTTTCTCGCTGTGTGTGTGTAAAATATCTTTTGTAGTTGTTACTGTCGTACGAGCAGCAGTTAAAACAGTTAATGTCAATCTGTGCTCCTCGCCAAGTCTGTGGAGCTCATTCATAGATACAACCTTTGTTTAATCAGGCATTCTCTGTCAGATGAAGACCTCCTTTGTAAGAGAGACCTAAGTACAGCAGATACAAACACAGGCAGACGTTGGCATTCATACTTGGCCGAATGGTTGAAGTGCCTTCTGGCAACAAAACTCACAAAGACATGCTGGGCCCAGAACATTTAATACATATTAGTGCAAAGTAACAACTAAAACCAGCTAGAAGCTGATGCAGGGAAGCTACTGAGAACATGATCTGTGCTGCTTCCCTGTGAGAAGTCTGGCAGCAGCAGCCTGTCTGAGTTGAGACGAGAACAAGAACGACCTTTACCACAGACAGGAAAGGAGAGTTTCTGCAGGCACTCTTCAAATGAGTGTGTTGATCCTTGAATGTTGATTACAGCTGGTGGAGTAAAACATGATGTGATAAAAATTTTCAGTTGCGACAGAAGGGTGGAGAGGAAGAATAATTTGACATCACAGATCATCACAGTAATTCCTGGTCACCTCCTCTTTTCGACAAGAGACATGACTTTAGACAACATCTTCAGCCACACTGGAAATGGTGGACTGACAATCGAGGATGGTCACCATTTTCACATTCATGATCCCCAGAGGATGAACTGAAATAACTTCCTTCAAATCCTGACTTTCCCTCTTCATCATCAGGTCAATAATCTAATTTGTCCAGTACTTTGATTTATGAGCTAAAACTAAATGGACAGACTTTCATGTGTGGAGGATTCAGAAAAACAGCGGTGTGTCTTTAAATGATGGAGCTTCTCTCCCTCCTCTACCTCACTGTGACTGACAGGTGTCAGTCATGACATTTCACCCCACTTTAGCATCACATAACTAAATTAAACAGAAATAATCAAATAAATGAACCTTAAACTTAACCTTAACAAACATCAACATTATAACAAAAACATGAAAAATGACAGAAACTATCTTTGCGAGAAAAAAAAACTTACATACATGATTCTGCATACATGTTCATCATCATACAGTCTATTTTATCTTTTATCACAACTCTTAAAAATGAAGTGTCCACATTAAAAAGTAGATAACCAGGACTGTATTTGATTGGCCAAAACAGCATCTGGCAAAAGTTGGTCTTTTGTTGACAACCTTTTGTTTTACTGTGGAGGTTGTCCGTGCTGGAACTACTGCTGCACCAACAGACCGGCTCTATACAGGTGAAAGAGAAGCTGCACGCTGGAGGTCGGCCTGCACGTCTCCTAAATGCACATTTTTGCACTTTCTGCTTTAGCTTCTTCTCTTTGTGTGGAAAAGTACAGAACAGAGGCCTCTTAGCAGTCTTTGGAGGCATGTGACACATACGGTACACTGCATTACAATAAAACAGGGAAAAAGAAAGGGAGAAATAATAAAAGAGTCATGAAAAGTCATAAGAATTCTGCTTCCTTGGTGTGCACTTGTTTTAATACATTCATTCCCCTGCCTGGTATTTTTTGTAGCTGTGTAGGTTTAAAGCTTCAGCCTCTTTGTAAGAGCAATGCAAGCGTGGTACCTCATAGAACTGAATACTTACATGCTGAATAACTCAGATATAAAAGATATTACTGAAAAAGAAAAATAGTTCTTAGAAACTGAACCTGCAGCGCCATGCTTTGTCCCACAGTGTCACTATGGTAACAATATAATTAGTGACTGTGCTGTAACAATGTCAGCAAGACTGGACTGAAATTAATTTCCAACATTTCACAAATGAGTTGATGAGCTTGAGATGGAATGGATTCTGTTGGTTTGGACAGATAAAAGGAGCGCTGATAATGGAGATCATTTCTGTTCATAATTCAAGGTTCAGTCCTATACAGGATTCTAGAGAAAGAGCAACCACATCCAGCGCTGTTGCGTGAGCGAATGCGGTGCGCTTATTCTTCAACAGACATTTGCCAGTCGTTTTCATCAAATAACTTCCACCATAATCTTTTCAATCATACATGCCTTGCATGTTGAATGAAGGGTGAGGATTACCGAAACCTTTGTTACAGCTCTTAGCATGGAATAACTGTTTAAATTCACAAAGCCTAAATTACTTTTTTCCATATCTGACGTGATGATCTGTACTTGCATCAACTTCTTGCCAGACAGAAAAGCGCTCTGCGCTTTGCAAAGTCTCAATCACTCCCATTGTGATGATTTTCTGTGTAATCCTGCAATTTTCACAATCCGGATTATCTTATCATCTCCCTCCTGATAAACAGAAGCAAAATAAAGTCAGATTTCATTTACACTATCCAGGCCAGAAATAATCACTCCCAACCTCATTTATGAATCTGGATTCATGCCCTACTTTTTACCAAATGCATCTTCCTGAATGCGGCCCCCCCATCCCCCCCTCCATTGGCATGGCCAAAGTATTGGTATGTCTGTCAGTCTGTCCAGGATTCCAGCTAATTCAGACACTTTGTCCTCTCCTTTAACCCTGCACTCCAAACAAAGGTTTCTTTTCATCTCTTTGGAAGTGTTTGAGAAACTAATGGCTTGATGTGCTTGATGTCGACATTCAGACAGACGATGACTTAATGTGTCGGTCATCCCACCCTGTCATTTTTTAATGTGACCTAATCAGGCTGCAGTTTGTGCAAAATCAAGCTTTATGTGCACAAAGAAATATGCACAAGAAATTGAACTAGTATTACAAATAATAATTTTCCTTGACATAACGTCATTAATTCCCTTTTGCTGATTAAAGGTAATACGTACAAGTACATCAGACACCTGATCATGCAACTCTAGTTTTGTGGTTTACATCATGAGATGTCTATGTCATCTTGTCATTGATTGGAAAACCTTTTAATCACCACCCACAATTTTTTCAGTGAATCATCACCCACTCCAGTTTGCTCTGTAATTCAAATCAGTCTCTTGTTGTGTTCATTGAAGCCTGTTTTCCTCCATCGATCTATCAGAGCTCTGCAGGGGGGATGAAGAATGGGAGGACACGATAGTTTCCCTGTATGGCTAACTGACTCCAGAGGTACAGACAGAATATTTGACTCACAACAGCTTGTTTGTACATAAACACTACATGGGCCATTTCATTTCCATATGCACAGAAGTAGACAATGTGCCCAGATGCCCTGCGCGTCTTTTGGATTGATATTGATGTAATGTTTCAGTCAGGGCCATGAAGCTGGGACGACCAGCCAGGAACTAAGGCTGGCTGAGTGATTGGAAATATTTTCTGAAAACATGATTTTATTTATTTACTTGAGTTTTTCTTTAAAAATGTCTTAATATTTATTTAATAAAATCTAATATTTATTTATATATATGTTTTTTTGTATTTACATTATATTTAATACATATGGACTTGTTCTATTTTGTTTAATCTTTTGTTATTATTGTTGTTGTTGTTGTTGTTGTTGTTGTTCATGGCCTTTCAAATCCTGTCTTTTTTCATGAGAAAACTTTCCTTTGCTGTCATGCAAGCAGTTTCTCTCACATAACTTCCATAATGATTTTTCAATCACATAATCCTTGCATGAGGATGTTGTTACAGCTCTTACAATGTTTGCAGCAGACTTCTTATTTAGATTTACAGTCACAAATAGCCACAGAGGCACGTGGAGCTCCTTGGCATCACCCACTGCCGTTATATCCGGTGGTCAACATTAGGAAGAGTTTGGATTCATGGTAGCAGCTGGTGAAATTTGGCCTTTCATCTCAAATTTTCAAAAACAAAAATGCAACAGCAGATTCAGGAGGATTATCTCTCTTACTCTGGCAGGACATGAAAAGAAGATCCTTGTTTTCTGAAATATTTTCAGATGAAAACTCACCCTTTATATCAAACAGATTATGTTGTGTTTTCTGTCTTCAGAAACATGGATTGCATCTATAAATGGCCTTCATGATGAGCAAACAGCTGCCATTAACACAGCCACTGATTTAATCCAACACAGTATACAGTACAAACTGTATGTGAGAAGAAACCTTTCGTTGCTCTTGTGGATCTAACTGTCAAGTAACATTTTTTATTGATCTTAAAGTTTGAAGGAGGGGTGCAGAGTGATGTGTGGATGACTTAGATGACACAAAGAAATGGTTTTCCTGTATTTTTCTTTTTTCCCCGATTCATTCACTTCATTATTATTACTTGCACATATTTTTTGCTTTTTTTTGTGAGTCGATGGCATACACATACTGTAAATTTCTACCATTCTATGAAAAAAGCTAAAAATTTGGGTGGACAACTAAACTGCTCCAACCTGATGGACGTGTGCATTTGATTGTGTTCAATCAGGGTCAGACTGTTCGCTGACAAACCTCTTAAAGTTTCTTATTCCTTCTTTTTTTTGGGCAAATATGGTTCCCTGTGAGTGTCAGACTTACACTCCATGTATTTCAATATGTTGCAGTTGTGATGAGCGTGAGATTACAGCGTGGACGGATTGCGGAGTTTGCCAACTTCTACATCTGAATGTCCTCTGATGAATAGTACTCCATTATTAAAACTACCAAGCACATTTTCTTTCTCTGCTGCAATCAGGGCATTGATTGCAGGACAATGGATGTGTTTGATTGAGACATAATCAGACACTTCACTAATTCGACTTCAAAGGAAAATCAGTGCTGTGCAGACATGAGGTAAAAATCACACAGTCGTCCAAGTCCTTCCTCTAAAGAGGTCAAAGCCATGTGTTCTATAAGGATCTCACAAAGTGGAGTTCAGAGCACATACATTTCTAAAGGTTGACAATGCTTCCAAATCAACAGTAATTTAATTCAGCTTTAAGAGTTTTAAAAATGTTACTTCCTGGTTTTAACCAGGTTTTGAGTGATGGACAGTGGTTCAAACTGCATTCAAGATTCAGACACCTGAGTGAGTATTTTGTTTTGGATCAGGTTAGTTCTGTTCTTTCTTTCATTACAAAAAAAATAGCAGTTTTGCATGTCTTCATATTAATGTTGATGTTTAAAATGTATCAGAGATATATGAAATATACAAATATACATAAGGTTCAAGGTTCATTGTTAATTTATTGGTTATTTAACAAAATGTGCAAAAATAATCACATAAATGCCATAAAATATCAAAACCACACACTGCTTTCATGCAAAAGAGCTGCAGCTTGTACGAGCTGTGTGTGTGTGCACTGTGGTTCAGGCACATGCATGCCAATTATCGGGTACATATTCCATAAGCCCTGCAATGTTATTATGGGAAACTGTCAGTGCTCCTTTCCTAACTCCTCATGAGTCCTCTCTGTGACCTCATGGTTACAGGGTGTAAAACTGTAGCTAGGAGAGTACAGGTTCCTGAGTCCTGGGGGGGGGGGGGTCCCTCATGCCCGAGCATGAGCAGACTTCATTTAGAGTGAAAAGAGCGGGAAGTGAACCCACATTAAGACACAGTCACACTCGAGAAAGGTGATTTTGTTTCATTTCGTTCTGACATGAGCAGCACAGCCATCATCAAGCAGGTAGTCATAATTATCAGAGAGAGATTCCTTGAAGATACTACATGCAGATCGATGTTAATCAGTGAACACCAGTGTAATATATTTATTTAGTAAATATTCAAATTAGCTTTGAATCAAGGAGCACTTGGCAACTTCTAATCAGCCCAGTGTGTCTGTAACCTCTAGAAATTAGCCTGCGCTAATTATCGCCTAAAAGCTTTAATTTGTTTTGCAACAATTCCAGAGCTGTGTGCATACAAAATGGAGTGTCTCACCAGAGACCATCTCATTCACAACTCCTTTGCTCTTTTTTCAGTTTGCCGTTGTTGTGGAAGAGGAGAAGGCTCCCTATGGACCTTTCTATCACTACCTACAAGCGCTCTCCGACCAGCCACAAAATACAGCAACAGCTTGTAGGTAATTGATCAGGCAAGTGAACTGTAAAATATTCATTTTCTACTTCAACAGCCAGATAAATCTCTAGGGAGGGTTTGGGGAGGATGCTGGTGGAAATATTGCTCATGCACCACGAGGTAGAAGCTGCAGCAGCATGATGGCGAGGGCCAGATAAGAGGGGAAGCGTCGCCGGGCTCGGGTGTAGCTGCCAGTGATGGCCAGTCATGCAATTCCCTGCTTGGCTTTAGACCAAGAAGCCAAATCCCCCACTACAGCCCCGGATTTCATGCTGCAGAGCTGAGGGGAGCTTGGTCTGCAACCTCCATGGCTGGTAGGCTAAAGAGCTGATTCCTGCCCCAGTCTGCCTGACCTGTTTTTGTGTATTGCTGCTTCAAACACACACTTCCAAGCCAGCACCACTTCAATTCACTGATTGCGTGTGTGATTGACACTTAAGCAAAGGGGAAAACAGCAATTTCCAAGGCTCTCCTTGTATTTGTCAATGGAATGTATCAATGAGGCAGCCGGTGAAACAGATGAGACACAAATCCATGTCCCTCAGGCCACCATGGCCGTAAGGATAAAAAGGTCAGAAAAGAGAGGTTATTTAAACGTTTCTTCTGACATTTTCATCGATCCATCTTGAGGAATTCATATTTAATCTGCATTAATCTATATATGCTAATGTGTTAGGTCAACAGTAAAGCAGCTAAAATTTTATGAACCTTTCGCTCTGACCTTTTACTGCATCTGGAGGGTGTTCACAGCTCTCTACACACACACACACCTCTGTTTATGGAAGAAATGCTTTCGAATCCATCCCACACAAACACACCCGTCTTGTGCCTCCTGTGCATATTTAGATATTTAGAAAATGAAACTTCTTTTACGATCAAAAATCTCAAATTTCACACAGTTTCGGCTCATTTTTAATATTTTTACTGTCAGTGTGTTATTCTGTACTAGTAGATATCTCTGCAGAGGATATCGGTCTGTGGTAAGAAAAAAAAAAGATTTAAAAGCTTTAGTAACCTGTATTACCAGCCTATGATTCAATCATATGTGCTTTCTCTTTAACACTAAACCCTAAAGCTGAACTGTCCTGAATCATCAGCGTCACTGACTGAATCACAGAGTCAATAACTTTGAGCATTGGAGATCTGCTCAGCCGGCGAGTGGAAATGCCATTGTGAGCTCAGCTGTGATGCACACGTTGTTACTTACCGGTTAAAAGCTCACTGAAGGGGCACAAAAGTCACAGAAACAGTGGCTGATGCAATAACTCTGACAGGCTGGTTTTGTACTGGAGTGAACTAAACTGTCTGACCAGCAACAGTCAGAATTAATCACTAATGTGCATGTACACACTGTAAAATATGGGGAGCATTACAGAGGAATAGGAAGTGACCAAATGCTTTGAATCAGTGAAATTATTCATCTCCTCTTGTCAGCTCTCAATTAGAGACATTACACTAAAGCCTCTCAACATCCTCCTCTGTAACCATAAGATGAGAATTCAGATTTGTTTAGTTTTTAATGGCAAAATTGTTTGGAATTTGGGCACAAAATATGCATGTTTACATTCAAGTTACAAAGGCCTCCATTCACTGTAGGGCACAATGAATGGCTTGAACATCTTCTGTTTCCTACTGACAGTCAACATTGTTTTTTGAGTGAAACTAAAAGTGTTTCTCTAACTGTAACCACATACAAATTTAGCTCAAACCCTGATCTTTGTTTGAAGTCTTATTTAAGGAGGGGTTTGGGGGAAGCCGGTCACATGACAAAATGACTAAATGAGTCTCCTAACTGGTTGCATGTCACTTTGATATTTAAAAGAAAAATAAAAGATGGGGACAGCCTGTGCAGGTGCAGCAGTGGGTGGTGTGAGTGAGACTCGGTGGCCCTCGCTGAGCTCACACATGCTTTTATTGCCGTGTGTGAAGTGCTTTGCTAAACACTTTACAGTCTGCTAAAAGACGATGAAATGCCCAACTCACAGTGCCGGAGCAGAGCAGTGTGTTTGTAATTAAGTAGTTGGAAATCAAAGAAAATTGTGCAATGATTAATATTTAATAACACTGAGTTTTTATGGCTTGGTTAATTGAATACCTTATCTTTATTATGCAGATGCTTCATAAATGTGAAATATTACACATTACAGATAGCTGCTCTTGAAAACCTCACTCAAGCATTTAGAAATATAATTAAGCTTAGCAAAAATAAACCCAGGACTTTTCCTCTTTGCAGTTTTTCCCTCAGCAAGCTTTATCTACAGTGAACCTATATCAACAAAAAATAAAGAGCTCTGTGTACTTGTGTTGAATGTAACTTCCTCCATCCCCGCCCCACAAAACAAAAACTTATTTTGTTGTCGCTTCTCTTTTTCCCTCAAAATGTACTTTGGCATTTATTCTTTCAAGATCAATGTAAGCTCTCAGAGAAGGTTGATTAATCGTGGGATTATGTCTGAGCTCAAATGTTGAATATTTCAATATAAAATGTAATCTTGTCATTGTTTGCTGCTCCGTGGTCAGAGCAGGCACGCTGGATTTGAGAAGTCCAACAGTGATTGTCTGCAGTGGATTACTCAAAGCCACGCGCGGTATTAAAGCAGAGGAACTGAACGCTCCACGCACATGGAGGTAGCTAACATGCCTCCATACGTTCAGACAAACTGAGCTCGTCTGAGAGAAGGGACAGAAAATGTAGGTGTTAAAACAATCAGGATCCCTGCTAACATGTCCTCTGTCATGCAGGTACCAATGGAAATGTGAAAGCTCCACTTTGGTCCAGACTCAGACATTTTAACAGTTGTGACAACCCTGACAATTTACAGACAGTCATAGTCCCTGGAGGATGCATCTTCCAGATTTTGTTATGCCTTGACTTTTCCTCTTTCACCTACATGAGGCTGACATTTAAGGTTTATTGTCTCTTTTTATTGTCACTTTAAAACTTCAATTTGTTCAATAATTTATAAAAATGAATAAATATAGTTAAATATATAATTATAATTTATATACATACTTCAATTCTATAATTGCTTTGTAATAACAATCCTTACATTTGCACTCTTTTGCTCTGTCCATTTTAGATTTGTACTTTTCCACTGAACTCATGAAACCTTTAGTTGTTTTCAGTTTGTCAGAATCATATAACCTTCAACTTGATAAGCAGGAATCTGATGTTCCCACAAACTCCTCATTAATTTGTTAGTTGTTTTAGAAACACGCCTCAAGGACAACACACACTCATGTTTCATACCACATTTCCATAAGTTCACGTGGACAGTCGACCTGTTCACGTCAGAGATAACTGGCCAATGAGACTCGGTAGCACCTAAGTCCAACCTCTGTACAGGGCAGAACCAGCCCAACAAGATAAACGTGAATCACACCTGGAACTCCATCTGACTGAGATCCTGCGAGAACTCTGTCATTTTGTCATTAAATTCTTCTCCTGATAATGTTGTTCTGACATGTTAGCATTTAGCTCAAACAACAAAGTCTGTATGTGGCTAATAATTAAAATTGTTTTCTCAAATCCATTACATGGCATTGACTTACTGTATTAACTGTAAGGTGACATCTGTGACTATTATTATTATTATTATTAATAATAATAATAATAATAATAATAATAATAATAATAATAATAATAATTGTGGATGTGATGAAACATTGAGAGTGTCCTCGGACAGAATCGGCTCATTAGCAGGCGCCGCAAGGAACTTGTTCAAGTGACAGCGCCCTCTAGTGGCCGTAGATAAGAGACTGTCTGAAGAGGACACAGGGTTTATGTCAACACACACCGCTGAGATTAAACTTTCAAATTACACTGAAATGATTAATCTGTTTAGACGTGTGATACCCAACATATTCGCTTGTTGTGGATTCTCCTCACAGATGGGGGAAAGTTTTGGGGAGAGGTCAACACTGGAATAAGATATGATATGTGAATATGAAGTGGACAGAGCAGTAAATGGAGCAGTGTTCTCCTTAAGGTTCTATGTACGTGGAGTTCATGTATGGGCACTTGGCCACATCACCTGGGGTTGTAGCAATCCTCTTTGCCACAGCTCCTGCAGGCTGATCATCAGAAGTGAGGATGAACCTCCTGAAGGGATGAGGAGGAGGTCCTCCCACTCACTCTACCCTTCTAACCTGCAGCACAGTTGCCCGTGGTGGGATTTTGACCATGCCTTGTTGATGAATGAACCAATATGTTTGGAGGCTGCATCTCGGCTGCTTGAGATAGCAGTAAGAGTGTAGGATCAAAGGTATGAAGCCCTGGAATTTCATTTTCTATGACGAAATGATAATACTCTGTCCTCTGTGGTAAGCAGCAATTGTTTAGGAAGTTTTCAGTAAAGCATGTGTCAGCCAAAAGCTAAAGTTAGACTTCCAGACTGGTCAGACTGGACCTGATGAGGGCAGCACAGACTGTGTGTGGAGGAAGCACTTTGCTGCACTGTCAGAAAAGTACAGCAAAACTAGAACAGTTTAATGCAGCTTGAGTTTAATTTAGTTTCTCTTACTAACGGAGCTATTGGTCATGATAACATCATACCTACTGAAGAACTGCTGAGAGACTCAGAATAAGAGAACACTGTACTGAACAGGTTGAGATCGGTGTGCAGAGCGTGCAGGTTGTAATCAAACCAACCATTCATATTCATTTAAGATTTCTCATTATTGAACCTTGAGCTCCTCCAATGTTTTTGTTTTTCATACTATTTTTACCATGTGCATCCAGAGCTGATTGTGGTGAAGACAATTTTCCACATCATGGACAACAAAGTTTCTAACATAGACTGTGCAGTCAGTCATCTTTCAAATATAACCATCCATCTGCAGATAAAACTCAGATCATCACGTTGAATCTGAATTTTAGGTGAACAAAAACAGCCTCCACAGAACAGAAATCACCGGTGGAGACATGAAAACTTCTGACTTTGCTGCCTGTTTGAAGCTTCACAATAAAAGGTTGAGGCTTAATGCTTGCTGGAAAGCTACAGCTTAACGTTACATGCAACGAGATTACGTTTGTTAACAAGGTCAGGACAGTCAGTATTAATTTTGAATTCAAGATTATTGTCTTTTTTTAAATCATAATAACTTGTTTTGTACTCAGACATTTACAATAAAGACATTTGGTCTTAACTTTTTGTTGATGACTCAGTATTTCATGAGCAAGACTCAAGACTTAAAAAACAAAAAAAAATTAAACCTGCACTTGTCATTCGATTAGGTGGAATAGAAATACATGCTGTTAACACCTGAAGAGTTTAGCCTGGGGAGGAATTTTAGCCCTTGGTTACTCACATGGCCCATAGCAGAAACACAACACGCCTTCAAGGGTGGCTATAGAGCAGGACTCTCCCAGCACTGCTCCATACAGCAGAAAACACAACAGCACTTTGGGTTATTTAAAGGGATCAGTCTCGTGGTCAAAAAGTCATTAAAGGTATGGTGTTAAAAAAAAGGAAAAAAAGCTGTTTGAGTTAACAAACACTTCCTTTTACACCACTCTGTGTTACAATCATGCATTTCCCCCTTCACAAATGGGTGCTGTTTTTCAATCAAACAGGAACGAGACAATGATCTGGCTTTTTAAGATATTAAGCAGAACCACAGTAAAACAACCACTGTGCTGTGATGCTCCGTCTCCTCTGATGTGATCTATCCAGTGCTAGCTATCTTTTGATGTGTGCTTTGTGATAAATTTGCGCCTCAGCATTTTCAAAACCCTCTCAGTCGAGTTACATGATGACCTCTCTTCATGGAGCAGTGACAGACAGCCTGTTTTCCCTCCACTTCTCTCCTCTTTGCCATAAGCTGTCATGTCAGTCATTTTGGCTGAAGGCCCCTCAAGTTCCCCTGAGGGTCTCACTATAATGTGACACGATGGCAGACATTTACCTGGAATTAAATCTTAAAGGTAAGATGGCGACGGGGATTTGTGGCTGTCACAGAGGCTTACAGGCGATGTGGTGCATAATATTTTATTTTGCAGTGAGGGTGGTGGTGGTGGTGGTGGGGTGGTGGTGATGTAATTAACCTCCTCGGTGGGGGAAATTCTATTACAAGCTACTATTCTGCCATGCAAAGTGTGGTGCGGGGAGATGTCACAGGCCGTCAAGCAGAAAGCCAGGGCTGTCTGCATTTTAAACCAAACTTCCAATTTTCTCCCCCTATCTTTCTTCATTCTCACTGAAGCTGGAAATTGAGTATGGCACACTTATGTGGAGAGGGAGGGTGGGGAATAAAAGGTAAGCTGCTTTTCAGGAGTTATTTATTCAATCTACATTATGTATGTTGGTATGGGCAGAGCAGCAGAGGCGTTTGTTCTTTTTGGAGCACATGGTAAGGTATACATCCCTCGACTGCATATTTACTAGTTAGTCAAAGTCAAAAAACTGTTTTGGATGACTGTGTCGTTAATCCATTTCATTCCAAGTGAATTTACAAAAGTCATCCCATTGTGCAGTCAAAAATCACTGTCAAATTGTTTTAAATGTATTTATATCTGCAATATTCAAACAAAGAAAAGTCTTTTTTTTTATAATTATATTTGCTTTAATAAGAATTATTGATGTGGATGATGCTGGTCCTACTGTAACATGTTAACATGAGTTTAATAGTCATTTGTCAATGGGTGCTTCCGCGGAGATGCTTAATGTTTAGTTATAAATTAGTTAGCTTCAGTATTCTATGTCTTGCATTTCCTAATATTTATTTTCCACTGTGTCTCGCTGCTGTCGTGCTGTGAATTTCCCCACTGTGGGATTAATAAAGGTAAATCTGAATCTGAATCTAAAGTCATTATTGGTGCTAAGATGACATACACTATGACGTACAATGGTGAGCTCAGTACCTGTAAAAAACAAAGAGACCCAGCAGCAGACAAACAACAATGTCCTATCATTTTTCATTCAGCCTTCATGTTGTTAGACAGCTGCGGCTACCTGAAGTTACAGTGGAAGCTAACCTGCTGACATGGCAGCTACAGGAAGTGCCACAGCTTTTTGCCCAGTCACTGTTAACGTGATGTTGATCAAGATATGTAGAGTTACAAAACAATAAGGGACAGAAAGGCTTGTGTTGTGGACACACAGCTCATCTTCTGTGTAAAAGATTTAGGAATATTTGTCAAATCAGAATTTACAAGTTAGATTCGACGTATTGTTCCTGTCCACACTGTGTCAGACAAAAGGACAAAAGTTGGATTTTGTTTACTTGCAATTTGACCATATATTAATAATAAACTTAAACTCCTCTGATGTGACAGCAAATCCAGTGCAACTGCTTTTAACTTTTTACTAATAGATAATTAGTTGCCATGAAACAAAATGTTAAGATTTTAATAAATTATATTCAATACTTAACAAAAAGAGTATTCATTTTGGGCTAAATGAATAACTGATCAGCTTTAAATTGGTGCTATATTTATTGTTTCATTATTACCGTATTTTTCGGACTATAAGGTGCACTTAAAATCCTTAAATTTTCTCAAAAATCGACAGTGCGCTTTATAATCTGGTGC
>JBAJHX010000040.1:1073780-1124889 GCA_037176925.1 Amniataba percoides | reverse complement strand
GTGCGGAAAATACGGTAATCATTTAATTGGTTTGGTTATTTTTCTCAGTTTTCATTTTTACAGGTTAAAGATTTTACTAAATTGTCTTTCAAAATAAACCTCAAAATTCTCACCCACTGTGTCAAAATACACTTAAGTAAGTGTGTTACTGTGGGTTTTCTGCAGCTTATTTCTCCTTCTCTCTAACTCTTAGGTCCGATCTGCTACAGTGACAGTTTGGTTGGGTTCAGGCTGGATTCATAGTTGTGTGTTTATGGATTATTGCATAGCTACAAAGCTAACGTGTATAGCCAGCGTAGCTCTAACACAGCTGACGTGTAGCTTCTGAGAATTGTAACTATTCTGAGTTTCCGAGTGAGCGAGAGCAGAGTTACCAAACTTTAAAACAACTTTAAAAAAAAATTTTGAGGAAGAGCAGCAGCATGTTCAGTTGATCAGTCAGCAGTCAGACAGAAATGTGGATGATCTTGTGCATACATAATGACCAGTCACCGAGCCCCACTGTTTGTGCAGGGAACTGCTTTTCCTTTGTTTTTTTCCAAGTGATTTAACTTTAATTTCATGCATAAAGTTAAAATCTGTATATGTAAATAGATGTAATGACATCACAGACATGCACAGCGTGCCACGTCACCGAGCAACTTTTTACAACTTTCTGAGCAGGCGTCAGCTACTTTCCACTGACAGTGTGGTTAATACAGTACTTGTCTAGTGTTGTGGAGGTGATATCAGTGGGAGAAATACAGCAATCCAAATCTTTGTGACCCACATCACAATTAAAGAAACCAGTTACTTGATCTTTGTTTGCAAACTTTCATTGTATGTGCTCAAAAGAACCACTTTGGCAATGTTCGGTAACAGTGTGCTGTCATGATTAAAATAAACCAATGTGTACTGGATGCTGAAGAAGTGAAAAGTCCTCCTTGGTTTTGATTATGTCCTTTAAGCATAATGTTCAGTGACCTGTCTGCCTGTGAATCTTCATAGGACCATGACTTAATGAACACATCCACCATTATATTCCCTCCTAGCCTGAGAAATTAGCAGATGTGTTCAGCATTGTTCTGCAAAGTGCTTTTCACATTCACGCAGTCTTTCAGCTTTGGATGGGAAGCTGAGCCCTGAAAGACCACTTTACAGTGAGAATAGCACGAGCGTTAGAAAGGGAATTAAAAGGGGTGGGTTTAATGGCCTCAAGAAAATTGCAGGCCACATGAGACCCCCCTTTGGTTCTGCTTCCCTGGAGCTTTGACTGACAGCTCTGGTGCTGTGATTGTGTCGCTCCCCTGCCAGTGGAGGCTGCTTTGGCTCTAGGTGTACGGAGCAGATACAGCGAGGACTATCTGTGACAAAACCAGCTCTTTGTGCTGCACTTCCTGGCACTTCCCAGGACAGATGTACCATTCACCTCCCAAAGTCAGCAGACATGTCACAAATTGTTACCATTGTGAGGAGCCCCAGCAGCAAGGCATGCAGTGGAAGGGAAACTTGCAAAGGAGCCAGTTCAGCAACCTTTGTACATGCAAGAGTAGTGTAAAATAAAAAAAAGAACTGCTGTAACAAAATGGGGGTGAGGTAAAATGGCCACTGTACAGACACATCAGCGCTCCATCAATATTTCTCCTGTTGGATAAAGAGATGTTGCAACATGAACACTAAACCTCAAGCAGAGGATGCTGATGTTCCCTCTCAGACTTGCGGTCTCCCAGCAACAACCACATTTATGTTGTGAGGACTGTAACAAATAATAGAAATGCAGGCTGTTAAACATATCATTAACTGCAACTGCAAAAGGTACTCATCATGACACGGAACAGTCAGACTGCTACAACTAAACATAGATGTAAACAAGACGCTCTCAGAAGTTTGAAATAAATCAGCTTAGCAAATGTTTCGAGAGGAAGGAAATGTGTTGAACATGTTTGCTAAGCTTCAAGGGAGCAGAGAATGCTTTTTGGAGAGTAACACTGAATATAAATATAAACTTTGCTTACAGAAAAATTACAAAGGATACCTTCAAAGTTAGATGGTGTCATATCTGGAACTTCAATCAGCACAGGCAGAGCAACCAATATGCTTTTTTTTTTTACTACCTGGCTTTAGTAGTCAGCACCTAACATTATTTCACACCTCGTTCACACATTCATATACAAGATGGAGGGCGCTCGCAACCTAAAGCTTGCAGGCAAGTTTGCGCTGAGAGGCCATACATTGCAAAAACGACTGCAAAAGGGAGGGAAGTGAGTTTGTTGGTTGTGTGGTTAAAAGGGGTCCAAAAACATATATTTGCCCCAGGACCGCTAACAAGATGTTCTCCCATGATGTCTGCTGATATAAATCTACATGAGGCAAAGTGACTCATGATCATTGTGTTATTAATGTGCTCTTACACAGACATGAAGTATAAAGCTCTGCTTTTTCACACTTTGTTGTTGTTTGTCATTCTTATGATGAGCAAAATCTGCACTGTATGATCACCACAATGCACTACATGCAAACCATTCATTCTGTAAAACCTTTTCATTTGAAATCCTGATCCAAAAATATTCTAAAGTAAAAGGAAAAAGGACACAAACACACAAAGTAAAATAATACAATGCTTGACTTAACATTCTTCAAAATGTAAATAAAACTAATTTGTGGTGTGCGTGTTTGTGTGTGTGTGTGTGTGTGTGTGTGTGTGTGTGTGTGTGTGAGCGATGCAGAGGATGGTGAAGCGAAGCGGCTCGGATGGGTAGCATCTGCATAGCAGTCCTGCCTCTATTTATGCAGTTATGAGACTAGATGTGAGTATAAACCACATTAGACTTCTCCCAAGCAGGAAATATCCCGAGTGTCAGCCTGCATTCTGTCAGTGTTCTCACTGATTGCTTCCTACATTTCATTATGCTAAATGCGGCTTTTTACACATGCGACGAGGAGTGTTTTATAGGGAGGACGGCCAGGAGCCGCATCCTGGGAGCGTCTGAGCATGCCAGCCACGAACTGAGAGTGTCCCCAGCCAGCTGCTTATTGTGAACAGGTTTTTAAAAGCTTGTGACAGGGTGAACTGCAACAGCAGACAACCCCATCATCCTCAATCCTTCGCCTGCAATTCCAGTGGTTCAACAAGGCTGAAGACAAAGCCTCTGAGATCAGTTTGGCAGAGGCATGCCAAACGTATCTGCATTCTAAACCTGCTGTAGGAAATCCCCCCTTGGCTAGCTTAAGCTGCACAATAAAACAACACAAAAGAGAAAGACAGTAAATTAGTTCAATCGGCTTAGAGTGCATCTATTGCTGCTGTCATAATGACACTATTAAGTATGAAAATTTAGGCCAGCGCTTAAATTCATTTGGACTGTCTGTAAATATCGCAAAGTTAAAACAGGCTGTCAATTTCCCTCCCAAAGGCCGTATTACAGGAGTGATCCAAAATAAATAGGAGGATCTCTGCGTGATCAAATGTCAAAGCCAAGAGGGGGGATTCATGGGAAGGCAGGCAGGTGTCCGGAGGGTACTTCACATGACCCATTAGCTCTTGGCAATGCAGAAACCCGTCAATTGAAACAGGAATTAGGAGCAGCCAAATAGAGGACTGGACTAATGTCAGGCTCGGCCACAGATGCTTCCACGCAGCTGATGTCTGTCATTTTGTCTCTACATTTAGGCGACAGAGGGAGGGAGAGAGACTGTTCCTCAACATGTCCAAGAAGCCTGCTGTTTGATCAGAGCATTGCAAATAAACCCTCTGCAACTGACATTTGGTATCTAGTTGGGAAGGTCATATTTTGAAAGAAATTTGTCAGTATGACTGCTGCATTCTTCCTCTTTTTCCTGATTTTTATGGAATCTAATCTCTGATGTCAGTGGGGAATTCATCCCCACTGTGACTATTTTTATAATGTGGAAACTTGCCAAAAGCAGTTGCACAGCCCAAGGCTCTTCAAACTTAGTGAAAATGAACGTAAGATTTCATGACAACACATTTATAAATTCTTTGCAGGTGCTGGGAAATGGAACAGAACCATAAAAACATATGCACATGCATATGAATTCACGTTACTATTGTTCTTCTGAGGTAAATATTACAATTTGTCCGATTCTTGATTTACAACCAAATACAATCAAAATGAATAACTTTTTGTATAATGCTAATGATCAAATCTTAGTATGCTGAACTCAAGTTAATGTGATCATAATTATATGTGGTAAATCAGCATGTTGAATTAGTACCTGAGTTATCAAGCAAACCACTGACTACAGATGATGAAACTTGAGAAGTGAAGTCCAAAAACACACTTAAATCTTGGGTGTAATAACTGTATCACCTTTGAGGATATTTTAACAAGCTGACATTAGCATGTAACTGTTGTATAGTTCTCAAGAAAGCTGCAAGCAGCGATACTGGACACCAAGCACTCGGCCTGTTCTGAACAGGGAGGCAGGCTGAAAGCACCGCTGTGCTTACCCACTGCACAAGAGGCTAGTGTTTCTCTCCCAAGTGCTACCTACGTGGTTCCTCTTGTTGCAGCTTAGTTCACTGTGTTTGCACTGGGATCACTTATAGCACTTTAAATAGCTTTACATTGCTCATTTAATGTCTTACCTCTGAGGTATTTTGTCTTGACTCATGTGTAACAGTTTAACTAGTAATAGTATAGTGAAAATACTTTTTGGGCCTGCAGGAGGTATTTTGTTACAGTTGGCCACTTGGGCAACTTGAGTGGCCTCATCCTGTCTCACCAGGCCAGTCAGTCTAAATGGGCCCATCACAATGTGCACGAGCAAGGAGTCTGTGATTTGTGTGATCTAAAAAAACACAAGTCACATAATCAGCTGTTAAAGTTGTCCAAGGAATATCAGAGATCTCTAAACTAAGTCAGATGTGGTCAGTCAAGGGACAACTCGAGGGAATTATATTTTAACACCTAATAAATAAATGCAATACACACAAAAAAAAACATTTGGTGTATAAATTAATTTGTATCAGAAGAGGATAGAGAGTTTAAACAGGATTAATACACGCTCCTTTTTTCACATAGAGTATCTACATTGGAATTAACTTGGCTTTGGAACATTGTTGTTTAAAGATGACATTTCTGCATTCAGTGTTTTTGTTTGTCTTTGTACTAAATGCTATTTAGTGTGCTTAATGAGTTAATTCTCAGCACTGACAGAGAGAAGCCCCCAGTAAAGCCTCATGTTGGAAAGAGAAGAAAAGCAGCTGTAGGCTGGTGTGCAGCGCGGCTCTTTGGTGGAGAGGAATGGAGGGGCTGCCAGTTCCTCCACAACTTCTCACCAACAGGAAAGCGTCAGTGCATAGAGCTGATAACAAAATATGCAGCGTCAAGCCTTTGATAAACAAGCTGTTCTTACTCCCTGCTGGGACAAACCGTCTTTCTGGAGCCCCGGCTGGAGTGTTTTCCATGGTAATTCCACCACTACGAGCACCACTACCAGTCCTCAGCACTTTCCAAAACACACGCCAAATGTTGAATGATAATCCCTCTTTATGAAGACACAACACTCAGCTGCTTCATTGTGAGCGCACCTCCAATGATTCATACGCTGCTAGTGTTGTTACATGTCGTCAGAGTTCAACTTAGCTTGAACCTTTAAGATGGCTTCAGCACACAGTTCACTCCTAACACAGGATGGTGTTGTGAAATGATAAGTGTTGGGAAAGATACTCTGAAACTGTAGCTATACGCTGATGTCCATTACACACACACACACACACACACACACACACACACACACACACACAATTCTACTTTATGCCTATTATTGTTGTTAATGAGGACATAGCGGGTGGTATTGCTGTCCTGGATTACACTGAACTGTTGTAATACTCTGCCCCTCTCATGTATGGAAATGCAGTGAACACAATGTCACATGTGCACTTAATAAAATGGCTCGTTAGTGTTTAACACTGCTGAGGGAGGTGGTTAGCAAACACTGTTTTTAGAAGAGTCTTACAAGACTTACAAGACAATAGATTTAGGTACAGTAGTGTACCACTGACAGACTGCCTCAGTCTGGGCCTTGCTTTGCAGCATGTCTTGGAGATATAGGCTGTAAAGATGCTTGTATTTTTATATATAAATCTCGCCTCTGTTTTATCTTTTCCTTACAGAGCTCCTTCTCGTCTTTTCCATCACCTCTGAAGCTGTTTGCTCTGCCTTTTTCCATGTTTATTTCTGTGTAAAGCACTTTGAGTTACATTTTTATGGAATGGCTCTGTACAACTAAACATGCACATAACCTGACACAAGACACACAGAATCCCATTATTTTTCAAACCAGTTTACACAGAGAAGGTTGGTCTATATATGCTATGTTAAACATCCAGGAACATTTTAAATATAATGATTTACAGATAATAAACATACTCTTTTACATACCCAAATGAAGGGTGGGGAGTGAACTCCTTCCTGCTGACGCTGCTGTATCCAGGCATACATTGATTCTTTCCGGTGTCGTCACATGTTCTAGGACCACGTTGTCATTACAAATGCAAAGCCACACACAGAAGCCTGTGTCGTTCACAACATTGGCTGGTGTTTCATCAGTCAGGCGCCAAGTCATGCTCATCTCTTCTAATAGCTAGATCTATACTGTTCTATTTAATGTGTTACATTTCTCTCCAAAAATGATCCTCATTTTTTGTAAATATAAAATAAATTGTGTTATTGTTGCTTTCAGATCATAAAGTGAAATTAAAGGCAGTTAATTGCAGGAATACTCACATTTGATCATACAAATATAAAATATATAGCCATAAATAAAAGGAAAAAAAACAGTGCATCTCTGACTGTAAAATAAATTCTCTTTCTTTAGGCAAAAGTGAAGTTAAGTAAATAAACATTTATGGACTGATATGGTATGGAAACGCTGTAGCAGCATTCTCTCTACCTCCCCACTCTCGCTCTCTCAGGTCAACAGTAAGAGGATCCGACCCACAGATTGACTTATCTATCTGAATCCAATTTTCATGTTCACTGACTGCAATGAGCCGCTTCATTCCAGGATGAATTACGCTTTTTCTATCAGCGTTTGATAAACAAATCGAGCGCTGCTTGAAGCCCCGAAAGGAAAAAATGTTGAGCATTCAGTATGAATAAATCACAGGTTAGAAGCACACACTTCAGGGGAGATTTTATTTAGAAACCAAGTCATGATACCACAGTCTGTCTGCATGTCGGAGAGAAAAAGCAAAGTTATTCTCTACACCAAAGCAACTGACCTGTAAAGTTGTTCTCATTCATATTTCTTTTTCTGTTTGTCCTGCTTTAATCTATGACCTCCAATAACCCTGGCTTCTTATCGGATTCCTCATATTTGTTGAGGGGCAACATCCTAGTGCTCTTCCAAAGGGAAAAAAAAACAACATATATTTTAGAATCATGTTGACATTTTTAACAAGGGCCAGCACAAAAAATCCTTTAAAAATAATTTAGGGCTGTAATAGTAACATGTATTTCCATTTTCAATTAATCTGTTGATTACCAGTCAATTAAATATCACAAAATAATTAAAATATCCTTCACAGTCTCCTTAATGGACAATGCCAAACACCTTGTTTTAATCTGACCAACCGTTTTAATCCCAAATATGTTCAATTTACAATAATATAAAACACTAAAGCAGCAGATCTTCACATTTATGAAAATGGAGACAGGAAGTGTTTTGCAGTTAATGCTGAGTAATAAATTTATCAAGTCATTGTTTCAGCACTGCTGTGGGTCATTACATATGTCTGGATACATTTTTAAAAAGCGATCTAATTATGTCTTTTTAAAGTTGTAATTCTTAAAATTTCAGTCCTAGTTTACTGGGCTACACCCATGGTTACCATGGTAACAGCATGTGCACTTCAGCACCACAGCAGATGCTCTATTATATCAGGAAACAGAACAACATCTAGCAATGCCAAACAAACAATGTTTTAATAAAGAAGTCACTTAACTAATGTAAAAAATTCTTCTCCATCATGCTGTAAGTAACTGAACAATGATTTCACACTACACACCGTGCAGGTACTTTCTTTTCTCCAGCAGGACGTGGGAACCGGAGCTGGTTAGCTCACTGAGGGGTTGAAGGTGTGCGGCCTGTCACCTGGCTCACTAACCCTAACTCTAACCCATGGGGAAATTTGGCCAAAATGCAACATAACATTGCATGTAGCTATCATGCAGTTACATAAAAACACATGATTCATTTACAGCTGTAACAGACAGCACAACAACAACGCAGGACCTGGGAGGCAAAAGTTGATTACTTAAAACAATGAAATCTGTTATAAAAGCAGCATTTACAGATTAAATGTATGATAATGACTGAATGATGATGATTAAATTATTCCCAGGCTGTATACAGTGAAAATGCTATTTTAACATGTTCTGTGCAGACTTAAGATTGTCCATCTAAATGATCTGGTGTGACGATTTGTAGAACAGGAGAAAACATTTTATCAAGGGAAACAGGAAGTTTACCAAGAATGTCTTCAGAGATGAAAGGTGCATGTAAATCTCCACTGAATATATAACTAACAGTGACACACACTGACAGAGTCTGGACAGAGGAGAGTGATATCTGTTGGACAGATCAATGACGTACTCTGCTGCTATTTATGCAGCTAAATATGATTTATTAAGTGATGGTAACTAAGATCTGCACTATGTGTGATTTTATACACCGACAACAATATGAAGGGGAACCACAGGAAGATGTTTCTAACAGTCTGAAAGTCTTTACATGAGGCTTCAAGCAGCAGGTCTTCAGACTCTTCTTCTGATGCTTTTGATGTCTTCAGTATTTGTTTGGAACATGGCTGAATAAAGACTGGAAGCAGTGGTAAACAGCTAGTCTGGATACCTTAAATAAATATTTACCTACCTAAAGCTCACTAATTCACACTTTGTATCTTGTCTGTTTGGTCCATATGTCCCAGCTGCTGACAGTGCCACCCTGCACCATGTTTCTGCCACATGGTCTTCGTTACCACAACTGATGACTGAACAGTCTCCTGAACTAACTGATGGGACAAGATATGGCTGAAAGCTCTGGGAATACCACGGTGCACCCTCAGTTTTATCAGGTTTCTATCTCCAAGAATGAACCTTCAACTTTAATATGCAGTTATTTCTTTTCAAACTCTAAATGACTGTGTGTGAACATCATTTATAAAACATAATTGTATCAATGGACCCTCTCACCAAAGTGGATGTGTTTTCTGGAGCAACAAAAGATCGATTAAGGATTTCCACAATGATTATTCAAAGGTTTGGAATGATTTGAAAAGAACAGGGCTTGAATGTTTGTGGATTGTTTCATCAAACTTCCTCTCCACAGTACCTTTAGATTGTTCAATACCATGGCCAAATTTCTACAGAAAGGAAAAAATCAAATCAGCAACCAACTGAAGGTAATTCATCACTGAGTAAATAAATCACAGGTAAGTGGAATATTTGTCAGATTGTTGGATTTGTCTTGTGGATCTTATGTAGGATTGAAAAACACATAATTTATTCACCTTGAGAGAACGAATGTCAGCTCATATATTCAACCCAGCATTCCCCTTGCCTACTCAAGCATTGGCCAGCTGCAGAACATTAAATTTTGGGAGATCTCCATTTGTGGCCAAGGACAAAGGAGAACAGCTTGTCTGAATGTCACACCTGTTTGAACTGCAAAGGGCTCAATCTTAGAACTCAGTAAGCTGGAACTGGCTGTAATGCAATGCCATTACAGTAGAAAAGCAGGTCAGGGCTGCAGAGGCACAGTTCAAAATGCCACTGTGGGTGAGTCCAAGTCTTTTTACCTCAGTAAACTAAATGCTGTCTGCAGAAAGCAGCGAGCGCAATGTCCTTTCCTTGACCTTCTCAAGGAAAACAGAAATGTCTCCTAAAGGCCAGCAAAGAAAAGAATGTCTCAACAAAATATATATTCAGGAAAAAAGACTGCTATGGATGTATAACATGTTTGAAGATATATAAACAAGCATATAAATCTTTTTTTAGTATTGACATTATTACTTTATACATCTATTCTATATGCAATGCATAAAGGATGACAAGTGACATTTGGACTTCAGAGAGGGAAAACACAGATGTAACTAATAATATATCAATACCCTGAAACAGGATTTACTTAGAAACACGTATGTGGGTGGAGAAAATGAATGCTGAGTGTTATTATCAAAGCTCTTTACCCAAAATGTCCCAGCAGACATTTTGGCATGTTGCTGGATAAAAGTACAAATGTAACTAATAACACAGATATAACAGTAGGTGAGAGTTGAAGAGTGTGCCATGAAAAAAACAATCGCTAAATTTTATACAATATGACCCATAAATATAATATAAATAATATAACTATAATATTATATAAATTATTATATTTATATAATTATATAAAATGGCATAAAAGCAAGAGAATTAGTTCTCAAAACAGGAATGAAGTTTATTCTTACGACATGCATAGCTCAGGATATAGAGTCACACCATCAATTGTAAGACAGTTTGATCCTGGGCAGCTCTTTTCACATGTTGAAGTGTTGTGTCTGATGGCAGGCCAGCTGTGGGTGTGTGTGTGTCTGAATTAGTCAATGAGAGGGAAAACTGTAAAGCTCTTTTTCCAGTAAGAAAAGTAAGTAAGTGCTGTATAAGTGCAGTCCATGTACCGTAAAGTTTTTTTGTGTGTGCACTTTTTGCAGAAGAACAACAAACTCATGTATCATTGAAACTGTCTGTTCCACTGTGGTCCCCAGAAACACAGCATCATATGCATGTGTGTATGTGTGTGTGTGTGCCATGCAGTGTGTGTCTCCTTTCCTTAATGTGTGTTTGTGGCTGCAGTCTTGGTGGAATTTTGATAGAACAGCCCCATGTTGTCTGCGTTGGTAATGTTTTCTTCTGTCTTTAAGGTGTCAGTTTTGTCTTCTTTCCTGGTTAATTCCAGAAGGTTACAGTAACGAGTGCCTGTAGTTAGAATTGATAATTCACAAACAGCAAAGTGTCGATTAACAGTTGTGTCTTAGACCATCATTAATAACACAGTTTTGTAATATAAATGTTTTTCTCAGACTAACCAAACTACTTCTTAAAATTTTATCTTAGTAGATTTTTGCATTAATACCTCTATTTTTATTCACATTCAGTATTCTGATTCCCAGCAGTTTGGACCTAACAGCAGAAAAATCACAGGTAACATTAACAATGGTACCTGTCCATCCAGAAATACAGCTGTGTGGGCAGAACCAACAAAAAGCTGACAGTTCCATAAAGAGATGACTCAAACAGTATCCATGTGTAGTTGGTACTGGTTTGACCATGCTCAAAGAAAAATGCTCAAAGTGATCATCTGTGGACAAATTAAAGATCAAACAACCGATTATTATAAGTGAACATCTCTTGTGCACAGGCTAAAGGAAAAGCCCTTGTTCACGACACACAGTTGGACTTCGCAGCAGGAAGTGCAGGTGTAACTAACCACATTAATGATGGATGCATGCCACTAAGCAAAGCCAGCATGCCAAACACAAAGGCCTTAGAACTGGAGCGCGGCTGTTATTTGCTGTTTAGTTACACCTGCGTTTTACAAATGGTAGCTGTAAGAATGATCTACAATATTTTCTATGCTTATGTTTGGTTATTTGTTCATTTTAAGGCACATTTTAAGTGACTGTTCTTCTGCTCTGTGACTGTTGAACTCGTCAGGCACATAATGTGTTGTCAAAAGTTTCATTCTGTGTTTGACTGACACTGAAGCAAACACACCAACATTCACACAAATATGGTGTCATCTACAGACTGTGACAATGACCAAGATTATAAATTAATTTAGGCCGCGGTTACTTCATTCCCACCAAACACTATGAACACAGTACAGATAAGAAACACAAGAGCAGTTCATTAAAATCATTATAAAACCACATTAAAGATGCCATACAAGGGTCCTAATACAATGTCTCCATGAGCACAGTCTTACAATATAGACCTTTTAAATAGACATTTGGCTTGTCACAATAGGACATGGCCTGCTGAAACTAAAATGAATGATGACTTAGTTCTACATAAATGCTCTATTAAGCCGTGACAAAACAGCAGGCATATACTGACATGTTAACACACTGAACGATGATGGTGAATGGTAAATATTATCCCATTCACATCAACATCTCAAGAAAGACATCACGTGCAACTGCAAAATACAACGATTCAAGGAGAAATAGTGGACTAAAGGGTGTTTCACTCGCTCACCTTCATCCTTCAAAGAGTATTCACCAACCTTTGTTTGTCATTTTTGTTTCTGACGCTTTAGTTTTTCTTTCCTTAGCTGATCTGGCTGAAACTGAATGAGAGCTCGCGAATGGTTTGTTGGTCTGTTGGGTTTTTTTTTTAGTCTCTTCTCCCTTTCTTTGACACTCAGTGTTTTACCAGAACAGCACCTCACCTCTCCTTGTCTGTCTTGTTAATTTTTTTTCACTGTGTTGACAAAAGAGCGCTGACACTGGCTTCTATTCTCTCCTTGATGAGGACACATGCAACCCAAAGTCGTTGGGAGCACTGAACGATTTCTAACCTTAAGCAGGCAGGTGATGGGCAGGCCAGCCTGAAGGCTGCAGACGGCCGCCCTGCTTAAGGTAATTAATGAGCTTCTATCAAACACGCACCTTGCAGAGGAGCTGGTCTGGCCTGTCAGTGTCCATTACAACACCGCCACAGACCACGAGGACTCCTGACTCGACATTCTGCATGCACGTCCGCAAACTGGAGCCAGAAGAGCACAAGGTCCGTGGTTAATGTCAGAACACATGCACTAAAGCAGGAGTGGTTATCTGTAGAGAAGAGCACAATATGTCATGTGAGCCATGCAAATTTCCTCCCAAATTCTGCGTGCTGACAAGCTTTTAAATGGCAAGAATGGATGATAGATTGGAACTATCAAAGGAACAGGAGCTGAGTAATAGCCCCTCTTAAGAAAGTCACTGTTAGATATAAGACTGTATTAATGTTGCTGGCACACTGCACCACATGGGGGGTGAACAGCATGTTACTTCAGTACTGTGTGCATGTGTATGTGATATAACATGTTGACACAACATGATATTTCATCTTCACAGAAGTTTGAGGTAGTTTTCACATATTTTAGTCAATAAACTTTTCTTTTTTCAGTCCACAGCAGATTGACAGTCGATCTTGAAATTGATCTACTATCCTCCTAGTCTGGCATCATGCAGGTTCATGTAATTAAATGCAATTGTGATACGTATGTCATTATGTAATAGTTTTCTCATAATAGTCCCTTTTTCACAGAAGCCATTTTGATGAAAGAGTAGGAAAGGCACATTAAAAATGAATAAAGGCTGAATTTCATTTAGCTGCCTTAGTTTCAGAGTCCTGGCATTGTTCATGCTGTCTAACTGCCACAGTCTAATGGTTTACTGGGAAACTGGGTTTTAATGACACTTTTACTTTTCCATGTGTGACTCTGATTTTATGAATCATATAGATCTTGTTAGAATTTCAAGCCTCTTGTTCTGGTTTTGTTCTTTTTCTTCAGAAATGTTTGCAGAAATTCCTGTGAGGTGTTAAATGTATTTCCACTCTTCTGATGTTGTTCTTCTGACCTTGTGTTTGCAGCATTAGGCAGGCAGGGTGCTGGGCCCGGGTGGGGAAGAAAAGAAATGAAAGACTGGCAGAGTGGCCCTCAGGGTCCTCTTTTTAAGCTGCCAAGTTTAGATGATCTGTGCATAGGCTGTATAATTACATGACACCTTAATAGGTAGCGAGTCAATCTTCTTTAGCGAAGCACAATGTCTGTTCTGAGTTTCCAGCATGAAGACCAGCAACTCTGACTTCACTCAGGCAGGCTTCCTCTCCTCCCTGTTAACTTTTATAAGAGCGACTGAATGAGAAAAGTTATTATCTACTTGTTTACCCTGGATTCTTCTGTACTGATTTACTTATTTACCCAGTAGTGGGGCCCATAAGTAGAGCCACCATTTCCATCTGTGCTGTTGTCTGGATATGTTCCAATAATAATTCTGCTCAGCAAACACTGTGTTCAAATCAGTTTGAGTTAGAGGAATGATGCTGCTGCTGTCCAGAGACAAATCAGTTAAATGTTCATTGCAATGTTCTTTGCAGACACTTTTATTTAGAAAATGCAATAATGTGCACGTATCTGCAAGTACTTTATATTTATATTTAGACAACTACGAGCACTTGGTTAAAGTGTCAGTAATGAATATTTATATCTTAACAATGGATCGCATCGCCACTTCTAGGTGAAAGAGATCACTTAAATTCTCAACTGATTCAGCAGATAACATTTTAGTTTCTTTTTCTCCATAAGCTTGCTTTTGTAAAAAAAAAAAGCATGGACAGCTAAAGGTATATAGCATATACATACATCAGCTTTGTTATGTAGGTTTTCACATGCAGTGAATTCACCTCGGTAACAGCAGCTGCAATAAGTAGAAATATATATAAGAAATATAAAAACTGCAATTCAAGAAGCATAAATAGGCAATGAGACAAATAAGATATGCAAACAGTATTATTAACATCATGTAGAAATTACAATCTATGTAAAAGAAAGTAAATTATCAAGTAACACATCACAAGCAATAAAGAAATAATTCAAGTTTCATCCAAGATGGTGAAATTGACAGTGATCGAGCGGATAACCAGCTCCATTTTAAATGACGCCTCCCACCCTTTGCACAGTCAGCTTGTTTCTCGTGGAGGGGGGGTGCAGTCCCACAGTGTCGAACAAAGCAGCATGAACTAGCTTTGTTCCAGCAGCTATCACTCAGACTCCTAGTAATATCACTAGAGGTTAATGAGTTATTTTCTATTTTAAATCTCCCTTTTAAACAATCTCATCATGTTTGTCTTCTCATTGTCTGTGATTATTTGTAAATTATTATTTGTATCAAGATGGATGGTCTTGTCTTCTGCAGACCACATGTACCTACAGTACAAATAAAGTAAATAAAACTGCTAACCTAACTGATCAGTGGAGCCTTTCCAACCATTACATAGTACGGCGTTTCTTACAAGAGCGCCGCGGTAATGTAACACATCATCCTGTGCTGTCAGTATTAGTATCATTAATAGACATAGTTGCAAAGGGAAAATCAGTGTGCAGATCACATTAAACTAGATCACAGGGTGCATTAAATCACAGTTTATTAAACATCACAAGGGCCTGTTAGCAGGTTCTGATGTAACACTCGTATGAAAATTGCGAGGGCAGTATTTGTTATTGCAGGAATGAGAGTGCTGTTTCACAGAGTGTCCCCCACTGTGCTACTGTAGGGCGGAGACTGAGGAGAGGTGTGACAACTGTGAGTGCAGCATGCGGCCAATATCCACGATGAGCGCTGCTCTGTGCTGAGGACGTCTGACCGTGGGTGTGTGCGTCTTCAATCACAAAGAACCGTTACAATTGCCCTGAAAATGAACACATGTAACAACAAGAAAACAGCTGCAGAAGGTGTGGTTTACACATAAATCGATATTCTACGTATAATAAAAGAATAAAACCACAAAGTCATGCCAAGATAATCTTTAGCTTTACCTCGCCTGGTTCCAGCGTTTCTGATTCATTCAGCGACTCAGGTGGCTGTTGTCATGGATGTTAGAGGAGAACTGTGCTCTAAGAAAATAAAAGAAAACTAAGAAAATCAGTTATTTCTCTGGAAAACTGTGGTTAAATGGTTCAAGTTGAATGTGGAAGTCAGTGAGTTGATTGTGATAGATATTTGAGTAGAAACTGTTCCCTTCCTAAATAACTAGTTGGAGTTTTGTTCACAACCTGACTGCTCATGTTTCTTGTCCCTGTGTTCATTAAGAACAGTTGGGCTTTACTCCATGTGTGAAGCTGCCTGTGATTAGGAATAAAGGCAACCTTATCTTGAGAAATCTGTTATTCCTGCTTGCTCTTCTTGATGGCAACGATTGATTTGTGGCCCTTCAGGTTTACCTTCAGGCCCCAGGTTGAGATCCACTGCTTCCAGGCGCCTTGTAATGGATCAAAGTGTTTGGTCTGATGAGCAGTGACCGAGATTAGCTGAGGATATTAGGTGATCCCTCTGACATTGTCTCTGTTAGGTGGCCATCATTTAAAGTTTAATCCCGTAATCCGCATCTTCACTCAATCATGTTATTGTTAATGTGTATTCAGGCCTTGAGATGAAGTTTCCTTTTTTCTTTTTTTTTTTTTTTTGCTTGACACATGTCCTGAAAATCCACACACGCAGTACCCCTGTACCTCCTCGGTGTTCTGTTTGGCTGTGAACACCTGCGCGGTGATTTACAGAGAAGCTGAACACATACAGCGCAGTCATGATGAGATTGTGTCATTTACAGATAAGTGTTAGGAAGAGGGGCTTTCTGGGGACAACAAGGTTACAGATAATCTATAAACTGCAATTCTTTTCAAATTGTGGCTTACCTAACATCTCTTTCTCTCTCCGTTAGCTAATCTCGTCAGGGACAGGAATCCAGGCTCAATACCATCGACCTCGAATAGTCTCTTATCTCGTGCAACTGTGCCTCTCTGGAGAATACTCGGCAGCTGACAACAAAACATAACCGGGTCTTGGAATGAAAGAGATTTATAAATTGTTCCTCTTGTTCGCTGTCTGCTGAGTTATTCTGCAATTTCTCGGTGGATTTCTTTAACGTTTGAGTACAATAAAGTGACAGGAAAACAGGGTGTGCAGTGAAGCAAACTTCAGAAAGGGATCAGAGAATGAGGAAGACAGATGGAGCGAGCAAACAGCAGTGTGACAGTCCAGTACAGTGAAAGACAGAGCTTAGTGTCCTGCATTGTGTCCAGACAGACAGGGCTAACTCAGGGGTTCGAGCTGCATGCTGTTCCTGTGATTAGCCCTCCATCTGGCAGGGTGGGCAGAGCGAGCAGCCAGAGCTTTGCTGCCTTCTGCATGGATCTCAGAGTTGGGGGTCTTCCTTTGTATTTGGCAGACACAGTCTGGATGCTCACACTGTCCAGCCCTGCCCACGAGGCCCAGAGGGATCAAACATCTGGTCAACTTTGTTTTCTGGACGGCAAAGTGCAATGAATGAGACGTCCTGCCTGTACAGATGTCATCTGTTTTTGAACCTCTGTTGTTTAAATGGTGAAATTATCTCCATGAGATTAAACGATGTGATCAGCAGTTTGTCTGGACATGAGGTTCTTTACTGTAAAAAGTTATTTACAGGCATATATTAAACACAGTGCCTTATTCTGTTGTCTGTATTTGTTCATAGGAAGCCTCCATGTTTTCTGATTTGTTCCTGTATTTTTTTCCAGATTTATGGCCTTAGATCCCGTTTTACCAAAGAAAACAGCACAGTTTCAGTATGAATATGAGTGTAAGTGTGCAGCCGAGTCTACCAGGCCATTAGGTGGGCACCACCTCAGTAACTGCTGCATAATCTGCAGCTGGATTCTCAGCTGGAGTGGCAAACAGAAAGCACATTTAACTAAAATACTATTGCACAGTGCATCGATTGTTGTGCTGTAATCTAGAATAAATTGAGCCACTCATAGAACTGAGTTGTATTTTTGTTATATTCCAATATAAAAAGTGTGAGATTTATTGATGCATTTGGTATTTGCCCCTCCACCAGCAAACACATTTTCACCATGTGCATTCAAATTTCAATGAAAATCACCTCATTCAGGACTTTAGTCCTCTGAGCCACTAGAATTTTAATGTGGAACATTTTCACAGAATCAGGTATTGATAGTAGCTTGACAGAGAGGAATGGTGGGGCAATGCAAGCTCCTTGAAATACCCAATGAATGAACAGTATTTGTTTTCTGATAAACTGATGGAGTTTCTTCTTGCAGATTTTCATGATCATCTGAAATGTATTTTAACACTGCAATAGGCTGTACTATAAAACTCAGCCGTGTCATACTCACCACTCAGTTTCTCTTTTAACAGAGGGATCCCTGGTTTTATTTGCCAGTCTTTTCCACTGTGAAGCTGCTGTCACTGACACTCAACACCTCTTACCGGCTTCTCACATTAAAAACCAAGCAGGAAAGAGACACATTAGGCAAACTGAGCTGCTGGAAGACGTTTCATTTTAAAAATCTGTGCAGCTGTTGTCTCGTGGAGGCTTAGCAGTGATCCAAAGATCCAAATAAAATGAAAATAGTATTTATTCTAAGAGAGGAGAGCAGCGGAGTGGTGAGGATGTCATGGCTGTTGTTGTACAGGTGGGAGTACTGCAGAAATGTATAATATGCTGAATTTATCAAGACAACAGGTAAATGGAGGAAGAGTTTTGGAGTAGTGGAGAGAAATAGAGGCCGAGTCTCGATGCTACAGAGGCAGATGAGCGAGACTGTATTTAAAAATCTGTATAATATGTGTATAAATAACAAATCCTTTATTTTTGTGGCATCGTATGGCTCAGTTATGAATAGTGTATTTCAGCAAGTCCCTCTTTAAGCTGATCAGCAGAGTTAATGATGTCATCCAGAGACAAATGCTGCTCCACAGACAGTGAACAATGGAACAACTCCAACTCCTGTGCCAGCAGCCCTGCTGATTTTCCTGGGATACATGGGTCCATTTTCTCTTCACAGCTGGAGGCCCAGTATTCAAATGAAACTCATTTGGATGTATTATCTAAAATTCTACTAGTTTATGGAGTCAGTGGACCACCTCCAAAAGTCTCTCATCACTTCTCTGACATCATCGATCCACCATCGGTTTCTCTGACTTCCAGCTTAGACCGTTGTGTGTTTGTAGATATCAACTTAACTTTCAGTTTCATAGAGACAACACACTGTAAAATAACACTTTTTTAACCTTCATTGAGTTAGGTGAAAAACCATTGCCATTACTGTTTTCATGTTGAGGGCTGAAACAGGTTTTTTTGTTTGTTTGTTTTTTTTTTGCCATAATCTCAATCCAATTGAAAATACAGGTCCAAGTGGCAGCCGGGCTTGTACCTTCCTGAACATTTCAGACTGAACTGAAAACCAGCCGGGCTTTTGTGGAGACCTAAACTGGGTTGAATCTGGTTTGAATCATAGAGAGTACTTCATCTTAATCAGTAATTACACATACTAACTTGTGTGGAGCTCCCCAAGTGTCCGTTCTGGGGCCTCATCTGATTAAACTCCTACTAAAACATATTTTTAAAAAACAACCAGTCATTTCACAGAGTCAAGCACTAGTTACAGTGGGAAGCATCTTTATGACATGTAGCATGGTGAATATGATTTACTTTCAGTCAAAGGCACAAATATCTATGGGAAATCTGATTATGTTCAGTTCATTTTTACATTAAAAGTTGCCATTTCAAATCCTCCTGATGAACAACTGTGTGCCAATCATTAAACAACAGTAGAGGTTAAACATCTGGGTTAAAGTCAGAGCGCACCTTGAATCCTTAATGTTCAACATCACAAACCGTCTAATAATCTTGGTGTAGTTATGAACTCTAACCTAAGATAATAACTAAATCAGCCAAAAATGGAAAAAAAAAATCAAACTAATAAACCAAACTTTTCCATATGCTACAGAAATATGGAGGAAACACAAAAGGCAGGTGTATGTCCTTTATCTAGTTGAAGTAACATTATTCATTCAAATAATGTTAATTACAGTTTAAATACACATCCAAGCTAAATGAAACAATTATTAAAACAAAAAAACTGTTTTATTAATTTATTTTTTACCTTATAAATGAGAAAATATGCATAAAATCCAATAATTATGATGGCGCTGTAATCACATACTTAAGTCAACATAGAACAACTAATTCAAAAATGACTTTTGTACCACAGTAATTTGTTATTTTTCTCTTTAATTCCTCATGTTAATCTTTTAGTTTAATCTTTTAAGCCATGTTGTGTTTTGTTGTCTTAATGGCTCTTGTCTTATGAACAGTGCTCTGAGTATCTTTGTTGTCAAAAGATCCTACACAGATAATCTCGCCTTGCTCCCCACTGGCCCCTTAAACTTCTCCACAGCCTTCGTCCAGACTTGACTGCCACCTGCACCCACAGCCACTCATACAGTAAGAGCTCCCAGCTCAGCTTCTCCAGCTGCCCATTCATCATTACCTGAGGGAGTGTCAGCCTAATCAAGGCTTTGATTAATTGAATAAGGAACAGTGCGAGGTGGGCCAGGATCAGCAGGCCTTTAGGCTCAGGCGCTCCTTCTCCTCGCCTCTCTCGCAGCCTCATGGAGAGATGGCTGGCTGCAGTAGGGGCCATATGGTGGTGCTGCTGTGCATGAGATCAGCTCCATGCAGAGACGCTGCTACGCAACATCCCACAACACTGTTACTGATAGTCTATATCATACAGAGTAACTGATACAAAATAAATGAAATGTATCTGTTTGATCTATTTTTGATCTTTTATTGTCTGTGTTTCTCTTTATCATCTAATGTGTTAGAATTAGGGAAGAGGTTGACTACATGAAGGACCAAACCTTGTATATTAAAGTTTTTTTTAAATATATAATTCACTGACTGTCTAATTGTATATTTTAAAAATGCACTAAATATTGAATGTGCATATTTTTTTTCCTCATTAGGACTCTTCTAACCTTATTATGGAAGGGTCACTGCAAAGTTATTCTTACACACACACTTTCTGTAATATGTAGTAAATTCCACTGTGACAGAGTCAATATGTATTCATTGCATTACGTTTATTCTACCAAAAAGGGGAAAAAATTACTACAAATTAAAAAAAATTGAGTCTTAGACTGAAGACTTTTTTATAAATTACTTGAACCATTTATAAAATTTTTGTATAAAATTCATTCAAAAGAATACTTTTTATTTTGTGTTTTTTTTAATCAAATTTATCTATTTTGAGAGGCAATTGTTTCATTTATGTTTTTTGTGAGATGCCTTAAAAAACTGAGTTGGGTTGTGAAATCTCTTTTTTGTCTTTCGTCACTAGTGCAGATGGGGTCTACCTGACTAATTTCAGTTGTTTTATGCCATGCAGACTAGTGATACACAGTTTTAAATAAACTCAGAGAACGACTCATGTAAACTCACTTTTTGAGAAGGACAACATTTCTGACAGCATCCTAAAAAAAGTAAAACAGACATGACACCAATTGTGTTTTCAGTGTTGCAGGTACCATAACGCACTGCCAGAGGAGATAAAATGCTCAGGTTTCTCCGCCTCGACTTTCTTTACTCCTCTCTCACTCGCTGTCTTACTCACTCATTCATTCATTCGCTTACTCGATCACACAGTCACACACACACTGCTGTAGCCCCCAGATAAAACATTCTTGGGGAGTGTGAATGCGGGGAGAAGAAAAATGACATTGGGTAATCACAGTGAAGTATTACCAGTCATTACTCTGCGCTGTCACTCGGAGATGAGAGACAAGGCTGCGAGTCGCACGAATCCATGACTGCCTGCAGTCGGCCAACGCTAGATTGATTCTCTTCCTCCTTCCTCTCATCTCGTTTCTTTTTCTTCAGCTGCTTTAGGAGCCCCAGTTAATGAGTCAGCTTTGGTGAATTTCTTCCTTACTTCCTGGAAGGTGGACAGCTGAGTGAATCCACTACATCTGCAGGTTGACCTTGACTGAAATGAAGATTGCTTCACCAACAGAGGCCAAGCTGCTGCTGCAGATAAAGCCTGAGAAGTAGGATGTATTGCTCAGTCACAGAGCGTTAACAGCCTGAAATAGTGCTGCTCTGTTTTTAATGTCTGTGCGAGACAAATGCTTTCACACACATCGCCACACACACCTCAATGCCATAAGTCCAAAATATGGCTCTTGGTTAAATGTGGTAATATGGCACATCATTTAAAGGTCTTACTGAGAGTGAGATGAGAAGATGGATCCAAATCTCATCTCAAGGTTAGACCAGGTTTGTATAAAGACCGTAAGCTTGGGCAAAACAGTTAGCTTGACTCTGTCCAAAGTTAAAAAATACAGCCACTAATACCTCTACAGCTCACTAGTTAACATGCTATAGTTTGAATCTGCTGTTTTCTTGTCTTCTATGTGTCTGTGTACAGCTGGCATACATGATACACTGCACAGAGTCAAGCACGCTGTTCTAACTAACTAACCACCTCTCGACTCCAGCTTTAGCATTACTCAAAATTACAAACATGATTGTGAATAAGTCACCAATTTATTTATACACGTCGAATCACAGCAAAAGTTACCTCACGAGACTTTACATCCAGAGCAGTTCTAAAACGTATTCTTCATAAAATCATTTGTAGACAGCTAATGATTCACAACATGAGCAAGCACCACCGTCAGCAGGGAAAAACTTGGGAACCTTCAATACCTGGTGAATTTAGTGATATTAACACTCCCAGTGTAAATGAGAAAGTCAGTAAAACCTGTCCATGTATCATTCCCATTTAATATGAATGCTGCATAACACACAGGTCAATCACCCTCAAGTGAATGAACATGCTTCTTAGGAACTACTCATTCATTCCTTAAACTTAATTCCTTTCAGTGCTGGTCAGGTAAGTGCTGTAGTAAATCTGTCCTTAGTCCTATCTTGCATGTTGGCCATTATTATTGTTGGACAATAGGATTTGTTGTACTGTTGTGTACTGTTACCCAATAATTACATAAGAGTCACTAATAATAATAACTTACATTTTTATGCCATTGATGATTAACTGGCTCCTGTCTCTTAAAATGACTGTCATAGACTCTTAAAATTGAACACATGTGGCTACAGTATGGTGAGAAAGGTACTATGTTAAATGTCAGGAAACTGTGCGCAGGCACTTAAGAGGAAACGTCACAAAGAGCTGCAGTTTTTAAAGCAGCAGACTGGCAGTACTTGGTTTCTTATGTACATCACTTTGTCGCTTTAAACATAATGAGGCATTCATTTTAAATGCCACGCTGTGCAACTTTAATCATGTCCTTTGTGTCAGAGGATTTTCCTGTTAAAAACCAACCTGACAAAGCCATACACAGTGGGAGATGAGTAAAAGCTGTCACAAACTTCAAGTAGCTCTGCACACCAGTTCTGTCAGGCATGATTACATCCGACGAACTACAGTAAATGATTAAATTAATCATGCACAACATCACAAAAAATAGTTCAGCAGAACAGTTAGATAATCAGGCAAGTTATGAACAAGCCAACAGTGAGATAGCCTTTAAACTATCTAAAGCACTTAATGGAAGTTGATACTTTAATGTGGTTTTCCTCATTGCAGGAGAAAACACATCTGCAGTCAGTGTAGGAGGGTTAAAGTTTTACCATCATCACACTTCTTTTTGCTTGTGTGTGATGTGGTTCCTTCAGCCCTCATGATGAAGTGTAAACCCTTTGATGAGCTTCTGACTTCATCCATTGCCATCATCAATGGCATCATCTGGTCAAAATGCCACATTTTGCAACATTTACATACGTATACACATAAATCAATGTATGTATGCAAAACTGTCATGGATTGTTTGTAAAAAAATGTTGACCTGTTGAAAATAGTGGTAGTGGAAGATAGTCAGTGGCACAGATAGACAGGGACAGGCACACAGAAAATTAGCTCTCCCTGGAGATTGACTTCTCCTCTGTCACTTCTCCTCTGAGGAGAACGCAGTCCTAATCCACTAAGAAGGCTAGATACAGCCCCTCTACATCGCACCCACTGCCGGGGCTATTGAAAGTGATATCTGAGATTACCTTTCATTCTGGCAGGCCGGCCTCCCTTAACCAGGCCACAGCATAGTGTGTGTGCCCACTGCAGATTCGAGCAGACAGTCGCTCTCATTGAGCAGACAGCCTCCACTTCCCTGCTGCCATTTCCAGCCTGCACTCCTGCCTAAACACGAGCAGACATCTAAAACCAAGGACACTCGCACAGCTGATAGCCTCTGCCTGTTTGCTGGGCTTCTTTCTGAGGTGCATCTTTAGGACAGTACATATTATAAAGAGGTGCTCTGAGCTGCAAATGTTACACCAGAGCAGTTACCTTTAAACTGATATGCATCCTTAAGATGTGTCGGCTTTGATGGATGAATGACCATGCAGTCTGTTTGATTACACATTTATCCAGTTACAGAGGTTAAGTCTCCTCTTGATCTCGGTCTTTCTTTCATCAAAATCGAATAATAAAACTAACAAAAACATTTTTTTTCAGAAACTACACTGAAACTATCATGAGCCTCTGCCATCTGATATGGGATGTCAACTTATGCTAAAAACAAACAAACATTTGAACCATTTTCTTTAGCAATATGTGGAATTTGAGACATTAATGTCAGGGTAATTTAACATATAACATAAAATATTTTAATGACAGATAAACAGATAAAAGAACTAAAGTCATTATCTGCACTTCCAGGAAAAGACACATGAAGAGGTCTTGTTGTCAAAACCAAAACTAAAGGCTTGAGAAGATTTAAGGGTTCACCATGCTGTAGTTTCCATTTCCCGGTGTTGCACAGCCCACTGAACTACATGTTTTCTTTTTGTTGGTTTGGGTTTTGTTGTATTTATTCTCATTTTACACAACACCTCACAACAGCTGCATGACAGATACCACAGCGGCAAACAATGTTCACCATGCAGAAATGTGACGCCATCATTTTTACACAGAATGCATTTAATGCTTATCAAGACAGGAAGAATATCAAGTCATTAAGATTGTTTGTTTAAGCTGATTTTGAAGTTATTTGGTTTATTAAAAATGCCACACATATATTTATGATACAGGAAACTTGATTAATAAAAAAGGGGGTTTTCAGATGCACAAACTTCTTGTTTGTGTAGTGATAGTAACTGTTACATTTTTTAATTTACCTCATATCACTAGTTTCTAAGAACATGATTTTGTTCTCACTGTATTCTAAGTATTGTATTCTATTGTGGTTGTCATGATATAATTACATTCATAATTTTGGGGAAAAAAAAATTAATTGATTTATTTATTATTTATCAAAGACACAATTACAGCAAAGAGGAAATCAAATCCATCGAGATTTCTTGCAGTTTTCACAATTCTGTTCTTAATAAATACTCATCTTACTCATTTATGCACCCAATAAAAAAAATGACATGTCATGATCTTTTTCTTTCATTGTGTCCTGACCACTGTTTTACTGAGGATTCCCAGTTTTGTCCAATTTTTATTTCATTGGTAGAGTTAATCTGACATTTACGTCATCATAACACTGTGCTTCATGTTCACACTGAATATTACATGGTATATTCATTAATTTAGTATTTTAAAAAGACTGTTATATTGTGATATTGGCTATGATACTAACTGCTGATTGGTTTTTCGAGTGGACTGAAGCTGATGCTAAGCCAGCCTAGTTGAGATCAGAAGATCCCTGGATCCTTGACCTGAGAGAACTGAAACTAACCTACAATGAAACAAACGCTAGCAACACACACAGCTCCTACCCTGCTACTACTACAAACCCAAAGTCTCAGGCTCACTGTCCCATTCTACATGACATGACACTATTTCCTTTCTTCTTCTTAAAACTTCAAATTCCCTCATTACATTATTGTGTATTACTCACTTACAGATCCATCCATCCATGCCAGTGGCTGTAGGTTTAGCAGGGTGTTTAGCACAAGGTGTCCCTCCATGTTTTCTAGCAGGTCTGGGGGGATCCTGAGGTGTTTCGGGGCTGGACGTGCATGGGGATCCTCCAGGTGCAGGAGGCAGCCTGACAGGTCCAAACCAAATCAACTGGGTCTTTTCAATGTGAAGAAGCAGTGAGTCTACCAAAACTCATTTTGGGGGTTTGTATCTGATCTCAATCTCTGGGTCTCGATCTGAAGCTCATGACCATCGGTGAAGGCTACAATAACAAGCAAATCAAAAGCTCTGCCTTCTAGCTCAGCTCTCTCTTGACCCCAGTGATCTGCTACAATGCCTGATTTACTTTCTGTGACCCAGAAAGACACAGACTCTGAAAGCAACTGCTAGTTGCTGCTTCTACAGTGGAGGCTTTAAAGGGCCTCACACAAGCATTCCCAGTTCACTTTAATACATCTGGGTTTACCAAGTCTGTCTGGCAGTCTCCCACATGTGTCCAATATATACTGCAACAGATCTGAAGACACAACCACAAAGTCAATGATGTCCTTGATCCTTTGGCACCTGGTGCACTTATGAACCAAGCTATGATCAAGCATTATGTTTGTTATAATTCTTGACTAGCCAAGAAGTTTAACAACAAAGATCCACTCAGGCTGTCCCTCCCAATGAACCCCTCCAGGTTTGTCTGTCATTGCTCATCTGTGCGTTTAAGTTCCCCAGCAGAACTACAGACTCCCTGGGCAGCATCCCTTCCAGGACACCACACAGCATCTCCAAGAAGGCTAGGTGCAGAGAGTGGACTGCCATTTGGTGCACAACCACAAACAACTGCCAGTCTTCCTTCAAGCTATTTGCCGTTGCATAGAAATAACCCTTTCATTCACCAGGGAAAAACTCCGATGCAGCAGTGCTCAGCTGGAGGCTCATGAGCATTCACACACTCACCCAGGGCCTCTTACCCAAAGTGAATCTAGAAACTATATTTAGTTGTCACAGCTCAACCTCCATACCAGGTCCAGTTCTTCCATCTACAGAGAGTGAGGGGAAGATCGGGGTGGTGGAGCTGCTGCAGAAAACACTGCTGGAAGAGGTGTGTCAGAGATATGTCAGGTTATAATGGCACACTGTACACCTGCATGAATATGCATTATAATATGCATGATTTCCCACCTAGGGTTGATATAGGGTGATATATGACATGAGGGTGAAGTGCACTGTAAAGTTATTGGCACGTTTTCACTAGTAGTTTCATTTTTTGGTCATCAGGTGGAAGGGTTGAGTTGCATTATTGCCACTTCGCCAAGTGCATTATGGTCATTCTTCCTGTCTAACAGGCAGTTGAGCTGGAGATTTGCAGAGCGCTGTTTAACTCTTTTAAACCGACGGGAGCGCCGGCGCTCCCAACTTCACATCCGTTTTAAATGCCGGTAGAACGGCAACTAAATAAGTTAATTCTTTTTGCATATAAAACCGGAGGAGTTGATCTTTCATATCACGTGTTCAACATGTCCCGGAGCGCTTTTTCGGTCCGCTAATGTGTTTGCATTAATACTGTAAAAAAATACTGTGTTTTATACTGCTTCCTACACCGACAGACACGTCAAGACGCTGTAGTGATGACGTCACGTCGTCTTCTCGTTTGCCACTGAAGTTTCAATACAGTAATAATGATTTTATTTTTTTGTGGTTTGTTAGACTTTTTTGGCAACTATTTTTTTTAGTCTGGACATAAATCTATACATATTATTAAAATATGAGATCTAAGGTTTGTATTGATGTATAGTAAAAAAGTTTAAAATGCTCCAAGAAATGGCACTACAGCATGTAAATGTAAAAATATGCACTGTTCTGTGGTTCTATTTAGGTCATAAAGAGATAAAGCTGGAGGTAAGTATGCACATGTTTTGCAAGATATCACTATAAAATCTAAAAGTCATTACATCATTTGCCCTCAGCAAGATGTTTATATTTAGACACTGTAGGAGAATGTGCACAAGTTTTGGCACCTGTTGTTGACCGCGGTGCTCTGAATGGACTGGTAATGGTATGTTTGTTATATTCTACTTATACTTGTATTATTTTTCATTTATACCCAAACAGCTGAGAGCTAAACCAAAGGACTCACTGTTCCTTACACTCATTTTTTGTTTCAAGGGGACAATTTATAAATTAAAAAAAAGAACCCTAGTCACTTTTATTGTCCCAAACTCTCTCTCAGGGGCAGTCGGTTAGAGCCATAGAGGTTCTTCAGTTAGCACAGCGTTAACAGAGGCAGGCACGTCTGCGAAACGCAGCCTTCAGCCTGGTTCTGTGCCGACTGGCCGTGCAGATCTCTCCGGTCCGTCCAGACAGATCCGAGTGAGTGCAGGGAAAATCTTTTCCACTGTGTTTGAAGAGACTGGAGCCCAGATGGTTAGTAGTGATGCCAGATCAATTACTAACAGCACACCAGCAGAGAGAGAGCAGAGCACAGTACTTAGCTTTCAGGGCCAACTGAAGTGATCCCTATTTGAACTTTTACATATCATCATAGCACACTGTGACATAAAGGACTCACTAACTTAATGCCACATGTGCACCAGTGGAACCCTTTGTGGGAATATTGCTATTTTACCTTCCAGCTACTTTTTTTATTGCTCATTCCAAACAGGAAACAGCATAAAGTAAACAGCTGTTCATGTTGAGTGGTGGAAGATAAAGCATTTGCCAAAAGGAAAACAAATACTGAAGGCTTTTGCTTTTCATAAAAAGTTGAAAATGTAAAATGGACTAGTTAAAATTTTTTCCCAGCAATATATTAGTTCACCCTATCACTTCAACAACATGAATTGTAAATTGCTCCATAGAAGTGTTTTTCATATTAAGAAGACATTGCTTTTTTGCCTTTAAGATTACAAATAACTAAATATGAACAACACTGAAAACACTTGTTTGATTCATTTGGTTAAGATGTAGGGAAACACTGTGGTTTGAGTTGAGGTGACTGCTGCTTTGGGTCACTGGATCACCATCACTGTGACGATTTAATCAGGCTTTATGTTGCTTTGGGATGATAATGGTCATGGTTAGAAGAGAACCATGTTGACCGTCAGTTGGGAACAGGAAATGAATACCATGTTAAAATTAATGTTTAGTTGACCTTAAACATTCAACAACTCAAAATCTTGTTACTCTGTCACGTCACAATACTTCCTCCTTTGCTCCAGGTTCATAAGAGTCATAACTATGGCCACCATGTATGGTCGTTACACTGAACCATACATGTTTGTGGACATTGGCTGAAATGATGCTGTCATTTTTCTCGCTAACTTGAGGCAAGCTTACAAAACAGATGCTGTGTATTGAATGGTCAAAGCCTCCTTAGTCATTGTTACAGGAGATTTAACAAAGACAATCTCAGCCATGAGACAGTAAATAGACAACTTATTAAATACCAGACCTGAGAGAGGAACATTTTATATCAGTGTTGCACTACAATCAACAGTACATATCCTATGAGCTGAACTGGGGCACTCTGACCATGTGATGGTCCACTGGATTGCTACATACAGGCAGAAATTAAATTGCTTTTAACATGTTGCTGAGATCTCAAAGAAGTGGAACAGTAAATATATGAAGGATTTTGGTGCATGCTTGGACTTTACTGACGGGGATGTTTGCAGGACTGTTACCATCTGTCTGGATGAGCAGACAGCGGCCGTGATGCCATTCATAAACTTCAGTGGGGATGGATATAGACCACACCAGGGTGATCTGAAACATAGGAATGTGTTGCATTTGTAGGACTGTTCTGAATGTTCTGTCTGTTTTGTGTTTCTAAAGGTCCACGTCTCCAACCTAAAAATCACACTCCTGTTCGAGCCTGGTTCGGCCGGCTCCTCGCCTCACACCTGAAACTTTGATATTTTAATCATTTCAAATCAACCACCCTCCCCTGAGAAGAGTTCAAAACCCTATAATGCTTTGTGCCTCTGCTCGAAGCATTTGATCTTCTATGCCCTTAGAAAGTTACTACAAGGAACATCCTTGATTTTCAAGTAGCTATCTCAAATGTAACAAAGCCAAATCTTACCTCGCCCTGGATTCTGAAGCAGCACAAATATACAGGAAGAAGTAGTTTAGTTCAGTCTTTCTCTTTCTAAATTGAAAAATCTGGCTCACCAGATTTGCCTTCATAACAGTAAAGAGGTTTTAGGAAACATACAATATGTTTTAAGTTAGTCAAAGGGAGTCTTAATTTAAAGGTTAGTCTTGGAAAACTAAATAAAGACTGAAGTATTTGGAAAAAGTGTTTATTATATATTGTTTAAATGTAACCTTATCAGAAAATAATCTGATAAATTAAAAAATAGATTAAAGAACACCTTTAGGCTAAAAAATATATTATAAAGAAATATTGTTCAAAATGAAAATGTATACACTGCTACGAAATGTTGAAATCTACAGTAATCTCCATTTACATAGATGGCATATTGCAGCCTGTGCATAAAATATATAAATATACAATATCCCCAGAATAACTTTTCTAGAGGGTAAAGTGCAGACAATGAAACAAAAATGCAAAGTATGAAAAGAAGCCTGCGGATACCATAAAGGTATGACAGCACATCTGTCTTCAGCAGATGTGAATTGTAGCAAAGCACTTGTGACAAATGTACTTAAAAATAATACTCAGAAATGTACAAATACGGAAAAATGACACTGGAAACCGAAACAAGAGTAAATTTAATTTGTCACTTCAACCCTATAGGTGAGGTGAGAGATAAGAGATCTGAAAGCTTCATATCAGTTATTATTAGGGATTTGCCAACTGACATCTCTTGAGTTTATATTAAATTTTTTTTGTTGTTGTTATTGTTGATTTTATTTTTTAAATACTGACATTGCATGGACTTAATACATATGCCTGTGTAGTGTATGTGGGAAAAAAATTAAATAAGGTCTTGTAATGGGGACCAGCACAGATCTTGCAAATCGCACAAGCACAAATCAAGTCAGTAAAGATAAGAATAAGTCCACAGTCTTTATCTATTTCAGAACAAAGGCAAGAGTCAAAACCAGGCAGAAAAACAAGAAAGGCAAACGTAATAAGGTGGGTGGCAGGAAAAACATTTGAATGTTTAGTTAAAAAACAATCCAGAATGTCCCACAGAACATTCAAATCATTTTGGTTTAACACGATGAAGACAGCAGAGTCTCAGCACCCTCCTGCTATGGAATCAATATGACTGTAGCAAACAGAAGTCTCCTCAGTCTTAACTTTAATTCATAACGTATCTCAGGCATTTGATTTGTCTCCAGTGTTTTCAATAAATACCGCAGTGGAGAGAGACTTGGAGACAGATGGAAACAGAGAGATGTGCTCTGCATTGTCTAGGCAAACAGCAGCAAGGTTCAGATAGGGATCAGAGACGAGGATTGGACGAGGTGGGTATGACTGAAGACAAAGTGCTTTAATCACTTCCCCCAGGCCACCGTATAGTGTCGGCGATTATCATCAGAGAACATCTGAAATATGTGTGTGCCTTCCTCAAGGCTTATCACACTTGGGGAGAAATCTGTCTTTTTGGAGCCTTCATACTGACCTTGAGTGACTGTGCGGTTACAGGAAGAAACCCGAATGCTTGAGTCCAAACCTGTTTTCTTTTCTCAATAAAACAGCCAAGTCAGGGGTCGTTAGGAAGAAGATGAGTCAAACACAATTAGGTTGTTGACATATATGTCAGTGACGTTTAGTTTTGGAGAGTTGTACACACATTAAATTGTATAAAGCATCTTAGGACTGATAGTGGATAAATGGTGCAGAAGTACTCCAGGAGGTGGCTGCAGTGTCTCAAGATCCCCTACTTTGCTTTTCTATTTGTTTTATTTTATTTTCTTTGCAACCACCAAGCAAGGCCTCCGATAGAATATGATAGAGAACAACTTTTACATGTCAGATTGTTGGTGATCAAATTAGGGAAGAGCAAGGAGGGAGGCCTCTGCTTCATGTTAAACAACCTGTGGTGCTAATTGTTTGTAGTAAACAGAGCATCTTATGAATGGATGTCATCCTTACTATCTGCCAGGGGAGCCAGCAGTAATAGGCTGAGCTTATTGTAGCCAACATGAGGAAAGTCCTGCTAAGTTATCACTAAGTTGTCCTACATGTGGTGGCAACACATTTGACTATGTTTACACTCCTTTCCGGAACAGATCAACAAATCAAATCAGATTACATCTCAGTTCTGCTCATTTCAAAACATTACAGAGCAGTGAGGTGGACCATTCGACAGCGTTCAGTATGATTCAGCCCTGCTTCAGCCCTGCTTCATCACTATGAAACAGTGTGTGTTTCCGAACAACACAGACACATACTATGAGCCAGTCATTGGCTACATCACTCTGCACAGGGATCTTCTCACATCTGCTGTGGACACTGACAGTGGTCAGTTACCTGGAGGTGGAGTAGATTTAACAGCTAAATATTTGCTGAGATCAGCATGCTTTAAAGGTGTTAAGGTCTGACAAAGTGGCCTCAGACATGACGGTGGGGTGCTCCTGTTCTTTGACCTGTGATGTTCTGGACTGCCTGCCACCTGACTCTGGTGTTGTTGGTGCTGAGGTCTCTCAGAGCAAAACATACAAAGGCCTCCACTGAATTTAACAGCAACACTTAAGTTTCAATTGATAAAAGGCTTGTGTGTGTGTGTGTGTATATATATATATATATGTACATATGTATTATTTTATTAATCTGCCAGCACTTAATCAATACTAACTGATGTATAGAAAGAATCCTAACACAAAAATGCAAACTGTATTCTTTACTTTTTTATACTGTGTATGAGTATTGATTAAACAAAGGAAACACAAAATTATAGCTTTCCGTCTCCCCTTGCTTCCATGCTAAGCTAGGCTAACCACATCCTGACTCCAGCTTTGTATAAAATGAATTCTCTGTCATCATTTCCCATCTTTGCTCTTTTTCCTCTCCTGCTGTATCTGTAGTGCTCCCCTGTCCTCTCTCTGTCCATGCCTGTGTGTTGGCGTTCCCTTCTTTGCTCTTCCCGATTACCTGCCACGATCAGCTCATCAGCTCTGCAGCAAATCTACTCCACTTCTTCGCCAGATAGTTTCTTCCAGGTTTATTCATTTTAGTAGCCTTGACGAAGACATACTCTGTCTGTCAGGTTAAATGAAAGATGTATCAGTGTCAGTAACATTTATCCAAATCAGAGGCACAGTATTCATTATTAAGTGTTTGCTGTCTTTTTCTTTTTTCAGTTTATTTCACTCCAGTAGGAGTTTCTTTCATCAGGTGAAACCTGAGTTTAGCATTGCTTCATTTCTGCTCACCACATGATTTGACAAAACACCCACACAAGCTTATATTTTTACTTACATGTAGGTGCTTCAAGGTGCTTTCCAATTTGGTACATTCAGTCTCTGGTGCATTTCTCTGTTCAGTTCAGTTTGTTTATGCTGACACGGAGCTCTGCAAAACCAGAATCAGAATTTTTTAGGTTAAAGCAGAAGACGGTAACATATTTAAAAATGACTAACCCTAACCTTCTCTCTGTCCTGAGACAGATAATCTGTGATAAAAGTCAGACTTCTCTGGCTTCACCTGCTGCTTCTAAGGTCATTTTAGTGCACCTGAATCAAAACAACCAATCAGAGCAGAGTATCTTGAGAGAGCGTTAATTGCTGCTCCTGCACAGGCTCTGCTTATTACACATATTCACATTCAGGGCAGACATAATATAACATAACAGCTTACACAAAAAATAGCTAAACAGAAAAAGAACAAATGGTTAAAAAAAGAGAGTTAAACTGAGCCAAGCTTTGGAGTTGAGCCGGTGCCTGTAGACTCAGAACATTCTCCTAATCTTTGTGACTGGCGCTTTAACACTGGTTTAAAATCTAGCTGGAACTGTCCTTTTATCCCATAATTGAACGTGGTCAGTCTTAATAACAGCTAGCTGGATCATATTTTCACCTAATTTTTCAGGGTGAACCTCATTTGTGAATTGGATCCTAAATACAAACAGCATAAACAAATACATAATAAAATAAGTGTGTATAGTAAAAATGAACCAAACCAAATGAACCAATACATATGACTCACAAAATGTTTTTCAAAATGCATTAATAAAAAACATCAACTGTTACTTGGGCTGGCACTGGGACCAGGGGATCTAATTTCGTTCTAGCCCATTTTTTCTACATGTGTTGAAATGACAATAAAGAATCCTTGAACCTTTGAATCCGTGAACAATGCTGTTATTTTGTCTGAGATTTTGCTATCATTTCATTTTCATAGCAGGTTCATGATTTTCACTGAAGGTGTCTTGAACATACTCCAGCCATGAACCTTTCCAATCATGCATCATCACTCGTTGGCTGACCACATTCACTGGTAATGTCTCATTGCTCACCGGTGATGTAAACATGGAAACACTAAGTCCATCACACCAGTTCATGCTGGGAGGGTGTAGAAAATCATATGAATGCTGGTTTTAACTTTCTAGTCATGTTGTCTTCCTTTCAAAATCGTATTTTGAATTATTATTAATTATTTTTCACAATGACTTCATACAGGATTAACAAATGAATCCACAAACTGCTTGCAAAGAACCAGAGTAAACTGTTTTTTGTTGTATTTTTGCTCAAACATTAACGTTAGCCTGAATTACTTATGCCACATTTGAGGAGCAAGGCCCAGAACTAAATGAAAAATGTGTGATTTTTTAAGTCTCAGATGGATAATGAAGTGAATGATTGACCTTTCTTGTTTTATTCCGTGCTGAGGCATGTTTCTGCATGCATGAGAAATGATTATTTATTGATTCCCAGAGTCATTTCAGTTTGGAACGACTGGTTCTTGTTTCCCAGTTACATATATGAGTTTTAGATATATATAATTCAAAGAAAAAGACAGAAGGAGGATATTTGGTACAGTATCTCTGTGGAACATTCACTGACGACACCTCGGGCTGTAAAGCTCAGATGCACGTAGGCGCTGATGTAGTGTCTTTAAGTAGCCGGCTATTAAGCTGCCATTGTGTGTGAGCTGCAGCTGTGTGTCTGAGTATGACCAGTGGATAGGAACATCGCCGGAGCTGCGAGAGCACATTAGAGAGCACGGCTATTCTTAACTGTCCATAAAGTGAGGTGGTGCCATTTGAATAGCACTTGGGGTAATTATGGTCGGCATCTCATCCTCCGTCAGCTTTGTGGCTGATACTGCCTCTTTCTTTCAATTTCCTGCCTCGTTGAGGATGCCAGCTGATATGTGGAGAAGACGGGGCCTGCAAAGCAACGCAGCAAAGCACTTTATAATTAAAAGTGTTTGGTAAGGGAGGTGAGAAGGAGACACTATTAACTTACCTTACTTTGCTTTGGGAAAGGAAAACAATGAAATACTATCATGAAATAAAGGTTTATTTGCATGACTGTGTAAATGTTTGTGAACTGGAGCATTCAGTTTGATAAAACAGTCAGTACTTAATACTGTAGTGTAGTGCATTTTACAATGTAACTGGACAGAGAATCATTATCAACATTTCTTACAAAATTACAAAATATTTTAACAGTCTATGTGACTGTGAGGTTTTTAGGAAGGAGAACCAAATGAGCCAAAAGCCATGCCTTTAACTTGATACACACTTGGAAGTCATGAGAGAGTTCCACTGATTCCTGCATCGTGTAATTGTATAATTACAAAACAAAAATACATAAGGTTTACCTATTTCTAAGACTTTCAGAATGACCTTCAATAAGACAAAGTATATTTTCACAGAACGATTTACTGATTTACAACCTTCACATGTAAACTATTTCATGTCATTTATTTAGCCTGTGACCCTTAATTCATAATAAATTTCTCAGAGAAAAGTCATTACTGGTCTTGTCTGCTTGATTAGATCTGTGTGGCTCGGATTCGGTGGCTGATCTCACTCAGAGTGGAGGTGGAGAGTGTGTGCTGTGGAGGGGCTGTACATGTGTCACACTTCACAGATCCCTCAGTCTCAGACAGTCTGTGTACACGGCATTTGTCTGACTGGATCACATCAGTGGTTTCCACTCAGATACACCTCTGCATTCCAGCAGCTACTCGAGCAGCTGCTGGAGAGCAGCAGCCAAACAGGCTGTCAAGCAGCCTGACACGTCATGTAATAACTTGTCAGAATGTAATGCATGTACTAAATGGGTCCAATAGGTAAAATGATTTCAAAGCCTCCAGGCTGAATTTTCTTGACAGATTTCCAAAAACTGGGACTTCAGGAGCAGTTAATCTAAATGAGGCTTATCTGGTTATTGATTAATTAATTCAAGCCAGAAAAATAGGAATTTTCACATTCAGTAGATACAAAAAGATTCAGCAGATACAAAATGTATTCACAAAACTGGTCCTCCAAAGCTGATGACAACATAATGTAAAAGTTGATGTTGTTTGTCACAGGAATGGTCATGGCTCCCGTTACTGATAGAAAAAACATGACATAAAACAAAAAGGTTCTAAGCTTTTACAAGCAGACCTGCTGATCACTGTGTGCTAAAATGGTGTTGGGAATACAATACAGAAAGGAGGAGAGGATTACTCAAAGAGCTACCTGCTGATATATCTGTGCCTATTGATTTATGTGTTACGGACGCAGAGTTTTCTAGATTGTAAGTTAAGAGGCCTCCATGCTCTATTCTGGTGCAGAGACCTGGACCATCAAAGGCTAAAGGAGTTAAAAGATAAAAAAGTAACAGCTGAATGCTGCATGTACAGTATAATTCAATGGAAACTGTAAGACTGGCCGACGATGTTTAATCTCTACCAGACATTTCAGCATGGCTTCAGTGCCTGAACAGTTCTAGAACCAGTTTGTGCACAAATAATATAATGTTAAAGAAATTCAGTTTAATATAAGGATTACTGTCAGTGAAGGTGGACACAGAAGGTTTTGGATTCAGTTGGAACAGCTTAATACAATTAATTTACCTTTCACATATGTTTTTCCTCAACATTGTGACTGTTTTGTCTTTACAATATGCATGATTTAGACAAAGCTTGGCTGAGCAAATGTAATGAAATGATAATTCAGACCATGATTCTGTTCCATGATCATAATGAGAAAACCAGGACTATTTCCTGGAAGAACGCTGTGTGAAAGTAGATTGGTGGTACATGCAATGAAAATGAATTGGTCACAGCTGTGATCACGTGACTTGAAGCGCAGCCATGGCTACGGCCCCGTCTATAACATCTCCAAACGTCTGTGGTGTGTCGTCGCAGCAGCAGCCTGCCACTGGTTATCTAGCTCCATTAAAGCAACGCTCAGTGAGTGCAGGAAAAACGCTCTTCGTTTGAAAATTCGTTGCAGCTCTTGTCCTCTTTTACGTGCACACCAGCTCACCTCCAAAGCCCCTCCCCCCATTTTAATGCATCGTTCCTTCCATCTGTTTGCTTGTCTTTCATGTGAGCTGCTGTTCTCTTGTTGCAGCAGAGACTGAAGCTCCGTCAGATACTGTGATCGGAGCAGAGCAGAGGACATAACAATATCCATTCAATATGCTTTATTTAAAAGTGACAAAGACAATGAGGCCAAAGCATCAAGTAGTAAAGAGATTAAAGAGAAGAAAACAATGAACATTTGTGTTGCGGATGTCTGTGAAAAACTGTGGAGGTATAATTAAAAGTTGCTCTAATGTGTGTGTGTGTGTCTTAAATTTATTGTGTTTGTGTCCATTTGTAGTAATGCTGTTCCCAAAATGCTGAACTTTTTCTTTAACAGTACTGTGAGCACACAAACACATGTTTTACATGTTATTAAATCTCCAGTCTGATCATTAATAGTTTAATATATATATATATATATATATATATATATATATATACACACACATGTATACATATCATTCAGTATGCATTGTATCATGGTGGGAGCCATGCTTGAACAGCTTTGTTTCACCCATTTACCATTGTGGGTCAAAGAGAACTCACATTTTCCTGAGAAAGATTATGTCAGGGTGTCCAATCCCAGTGTTACTGTTCAGTAAACTGTTCCTTTAAGGTCAGTGGCAGCTTTCACTGAATGTACTACTAATGTACCCACATAATTGAGTGGAATTAGTATGGTGTAAAATATGAAAAGCTGGAGGTACCATTTATTCCCATGGTAGCTCAGCTGGGATTCTATTGGAGAAGGTATTTTGGAGACAAAACTACCAGAATTGTAAAGATGGCACATGTTAATAGATGACAAAGAAATTCCAAGAAACTACTCAACACACTGTACCCAGTCTGTGCTTTCTCAGGGCAACTAAAGCAATCAAGTTAGCACATGCACATTAATACTTTGCTACAGGCATGTAAACAGCCTTTTCCTCACTGCAAATACTGATTAACATATACTACAATCAAAGATAAAATGGAGCAGAATAAGTCCTTAGGGAATCCCTGCTTATGCTTATGTAGTAATTATACTGCATGAGCATCGTAGTCATTAAGTACTCCTGCTGTCTCTTATTATGACTGTAAAATCTGTTGTTTTCACTTTGATTTGATGTAGATTTGATTACTTTGAAGCTTATTGTATCATTATTTTGACTAATGCATAATAAATTTAAAAAAAAAAAGAAAATGACCAAAGAACAAGATTATAACTTTCCACATATGCATATTGAAAGTTTGCTGCTCTCACTGCATGCACAGAAAATGTACAAAAACAAGTTATTCTGAAATGTGACATTTGTATACACCTCTGCCTCATTTGCTCTATGAGATACCTTCGGCAAATGAAAGTGAAAAGGGCAACTTTCAGATGAAAAAGTACTTTTTTTCCAAACTCTGCACAGAAAACAAACAATTACATTCTTGACTGACTTTATTTACTCCATGATTGAGCAGTGCAGGCAGACAGGAGCGGGCAGATTAATTAACTAGTGCCTGAAAACCTTCATTCTTAGAGCGTTGTCACATTGATGGATGGCTGATTAAAGTCAATGAGATGGCTATCAGTACACAAGAGCAAACCAGTCAAAAAAAAAAAAAAGGAAAGAAAAAAAAAGCATCTTCCTCCAAGGGGAAATAAATGAAAGGAAACACACAAATACAGGTGTACTGTTGGTGACCAGGAGAGCTATTTGTGGTTATGGACACTGCTGTGTATAAAGAAGAAAAGCAAGTAATTGGGGATGGAGGAGGAGGCTGAAAGTGCAGCGTATCATGCCAGCCGCAGCTCAAATTGCCTGGCTTGTGCGTCTTTTGATGAGGTTTCTCATTAGGGGTCTATGCAGCCCAGACTTTGGAAATATCACAGAATTAATTAAAATGATAGGAATAGAGAAAGTGGGCTGCCAATGACAGGACGGCAGAGGGCTTGCATAATCATTGTTCTGATCAGAGCCCTATTGTCTGCCTATGAATGTGCCTGTTGACGACGGCCAGCGCCTGTTATATGTTTATCTGGATTCCTGGGCCAGTAGCTTGTTCCCAGCATGCTGCCGTTGATAGAGCATTCAGCTCCCATCACTGTGAAGAGGTTCAAAGGCTTCATTTAGTTGCCTGAGCACTGAGAGAAAGAGCAAGAGGGAGAGCTCAGCAGGCTGTTTTCAGCCGGTTTTATCAGCTAGTTTTCAGATTTAGATAGTGAGATTCTGACTGTGTTCATATCTGTTCTTCCTCTCACACAGGCTGGCTTACTCATGTCATGCAGAGAAAAACACAAAATCCTCAAATCCGTCGTCTCCTCCTTTGTCAATTTCTCAGTCTACACTATGGATAGATCCACCATTATTACCCCCCCACCATGCATTTATCCTTTATCTGTCCTGCATTAGTTCTGCAGTAGAGCCTGCACTGGCTGCTCTGTAATGCACAGCTACCACTTCATTTCCTCTTCCTGTGTCTGCCCGGCGCCAAACAGCAAACTGATGCCGTGAAGAACAGCAGGTCTGCAGTGAAGCATTCAGTAACAAACAGCTCAGACATCCTTTGCTGGTGGAGACCAAACCAGAGCAAAAGGACAGTGGATGTTGGGCTTTGAAATGCTCTTTTCAGGAATGTTATGATTCCCAAAGTAGCCAAAAATAATAAATACCAAATACAATTAGCTCTACTGAATATGGAAATCCTTGCTGTTAAAAAACGTATTATTATTATTCCTAAATAAACAGACATTTTTCTCTGCAGACATTGTTACAGGAGTGGAACACCTGTGATTGCTCCTTTGCAGTGATTCATGTTGTTACGCACACTGAGGTCTGCAAGGTCAAAGTGTATGTCATGAAAAAGGTCTGTTTAACATTTTTGCCCACCACATCCTCCACCCTCTGTTCCATAGCCAGTGGCACACAGCACACACATATACATGATTTCAGAGGCTTCAAATCCATTCTTAAGGCTTCTCATTTTTTACTCTCACTATCTGTCTTAAGCGTGAATACATTCTGCATAAAATGTTAAGTTTCAACAAGGTCACCGAGTATTTCACTCAAAACTGAAGATTTTGTTTTTGCCTGGCTATATCCTCCAGAAACCACAGTTATTAGGATGTAGGCAGAAATATTGGTGAGCGGTATGTGGGAATAAAAACAGACATGACGGAGATAAAAATAGAATTAAACTTGGCAGCTGGACATGAGCAAAGCTGTCACTGTGTTGGCTCATTAGCAAAGGCAGAAAGGCAGCAGAGGTATAGTGTCATGTACAGTGGAAACATTTAACTGGCTTGGCTTTAAAAAAGAGATTACAAACATACTAGTTATCCGTGCTCACTGACACTGTGGCCAAATATTCCACGATGGTCATGACAAGCTCGGATAATAAGAGTGGACAAACTGAGGCCTCAAAATATCATCTGGATTATTATTATAATTCTCACCACCACGGAGGAAGAGGACAGACGACACGAACACACACACACACACACACACGAGAGAGAGAGAGAGAGAGATCTGGCTCCAGGACATTTGGAAAGAGGCAGCCGGGACAGAGAGGTTCCAGGACGGCTGGTGGTCCAGCACAGAGGAGTCTGAATGGAAAGAGAGGACAGAGAGAGAGAGATGGAGAGAGACGGCTGTGCTAGTTAGGCCTGAAACAAACAGAGGGTTAGAGAGGAGCAGTGGTCTTCAGAAGGTTTACGGCCTTCACGTCAGCATGACAAACACAGAAACGAGTGCTGGGCCTGACAGATTCACTGAGACTGAGACAATGGTTAATGATCATGGAATGATAACAGATACAAGCAGCTAACTTAAAGTTGATATGAAAAGATTTAAAGGCCCCAACAGAGTCACACTGCCCAATATGAGCAGGAAGGAGCATCTGATCTGACCTGGACAGGCAAGAGGGAAGCTTAAATGGTTGTAATATGATCAAATTCTAGCTTTAGTTAAGATGTGCGGCGTTCTGAAGCATCTGAAGAGCTTCAGTCTCAGCATGTGGCAGACCTGACCACAAACAGGTCTGCATGAAAGAAATGCGTTCATTAGGATCTGCACATTAGCCAAGGACAGAAGTCATTTTAGCTGCTTTATAGGTAGAAAAATGTGCTGATGTCAAATTTAAGAAATCACACATCTGTCAAGATGTCACTGTTATCTGGTCTAACTGGTGTCAGTTAAATCCACTGACCAGGAGCAGGACATTCACAACATCTAGTTTGTGTCCAGCTGGTAGGAGCTCAGACAGGCAGGTACTTGGTTTAAAAGCTCAAACAGTGTTGACAAGAGGGTTTTTTTTTTCAAAATGTATAAGAACAGAGACTAACTGGGATTCAGCATTTTAATGTTGAAGTGCTCAGGGGAGTAGCTTGAGACCAGGATTATGTCATTCATTTTCTAGTTTAATCCAAGATGGAAACTTCCAGGTTTGAAGTTCAGAGCACTCGGTCCACGTTCCACAGTAAACCAAAGTGTACATGACTTTGAACATCGTGTTTGGCAGGAAGAGGTGCTGGATGGAACAGACTAGAAAGGGCCATGTTGAAGTTGTTGGTAGTTTCAACAGGTCCTGTGACTGAAGTAAAAGAAGTCAGGACAGAAGCTCCACACTCATCACACGCAGCTGAAGTGGATGGATTCATGTGCTACAGGTGAATTTCTCAGCACCAACATTAGACAGACAGACTGGAGCTGTTTCAAATTTAATAAGAAAATGATCTAATATCCCTTTTTCTTCTTTTCATGACAGAATCAAATCCAGCTTCTCCCTGCGTGATGCCAGCACGCTCAGATTAGCCTAAAAAGTCCCTGGGTGGACAGCAAACAGTGTGGTGACACTACTCTGACGTTGTGGCTGCACAGCTAGAGGAGTCCAACAGGACAACTGCTGGAGCTGCTGAAGACTGAAGACCTGCAGGAGAGCTGATGGCAAAGCTGGACACACAACCAGCTGCACGCTTTTAAATCCTTTCACCGGCCGAGACATCTGAGACATCTGAGGTAGAGCTAACAGAGATTAGCTCCTCTGACTGTTATGATGGTTTGAGATTAAACTAGAAATCAAGAGAGACTAAACAGCTGTTTAATCTCAGGGAAATTAAGATTTCTATCACAGTAGGCAGTGACACGGGAAGTGTTACCTCACCAAATTAAAGTCATTATAATGTTATACAGAAGCACGTAACAGGAGTAAAGGAACAAATTCTTTCTAAAACTGATTTGCAAAACTAATCAGGTGTGATTGATGTGTGATTCATGTCACATGATTTCAATTATTTCTCATTTTTGAATATCGGTATATTACTGTTTCTCTTTTTTGTTGGCCTTCACACTTGCTGTGATCTCAGGTATTGTGTAGTCTGCCCCCAGCTACACTGTTGTCAGGAACACAAAGACTTGTTGTGTTAGGAATTTAAATCTTTGACTAAGTAATACAACCTAAATCAAATGATGTGTCATGACTTCACTTTTCCTTCAGCTTGGAAGTATAACTTTGAGTTATATATATAATATTGAAATACAAATACTATAATAATATAATTCATATTTATATGGATTTTATCCATCAAAACTTTAGGACTTGAGTCATGTTGAGTCAAAAAGAAACAGAAAAAAAAATCTTGGATTACCTCCGACTGAGATCTTATTTGTTATTTTGTAAATGAGAATAAAATAAGCTTCCAGTTTTTACCTGTTTTAAAGTAGCATTTCATTCTTATTAATTATCTTCTCTCATGTCTTGGTAATGTGTTGACAATGAAAGCACTTATATGTGACTGTATATTCCTGTTACTGCTCAGGGTAACATGAACACATCAGCCACATTCAAAGGAGTAACACAGTCCTTGTTTTCAGTGCAGTTGCTAGAGGCGATTCTTGATGATGCCTGATAAACACGGCCTGTGGTCTCGAGTCCTTAACCCGTCCTCACACTGTGGGCAGCTGGAGTAATTGGTTGCTCTGTTTGGACTGATTGCTGTCTGTCTATTGTTGGTTGCCTAAAAAAGACACAGAATGCCCATAAAATGCACTCAGATAACTGTAAATTCAATCATTTATTCCATGGTGTATTTTATACATGTATGTAACAATGAATTAATCCATTTATTGCACTTTTTAAAATATATCACTATATTGATCAGTTTTCACTGAACACATCTAATGACATTGGGGAGGATCATTTATTCTGCACTGAATGCTGGCTCATTGTGTTACCTTTAGTTCAGTGCGTGCTGTGGGACTGATCAGCACTTCTATGTGTCAAAGGACACTGAATAACAAATGATTTATAACTCATCCCCTGTGATACGGCTCTGTGTCTGTGCGATACACAGTTTGTGTTGTGGGACACAAATGGTGAGATGTCACAGAATCTCAAAAAGGCTTGAAGCAGCCCTGCAGCTTCTGGTGGGTTACATTACCACATGTGGAACTCACTTCACTCCACAATGTCCAAGAATCAATGTGAAATTCCTGATAGTGATCAGAAGCCCCCCCCACCGCCCCCGTCTCGTGCTGCAGTGTTGTGCTGATGTTTTACAGACTCTGTATACAATATACTGAACAACATTTCATGGATACCAGCCACTGTCATCAGCTAGGCTATACACACTGTGAACACACACATCACCAAGGCTTAAACTGTTAACAATGAGACCACACACAATTACACAACTACCCAACAGCTGTACCCTGCAACACACAATACACACCGCACACTCACCTCTGTCTCTGACAAATACACACACATACTCACTTGTGTGTTGCTGTACAACACTTCACCTTATGCACAGCACATTTTTCACAATTCAGCCAAAGTAACCAAGAGCTAGAGAAAAACACGAGTTTCCCTGAAGAGAATCAAGTGAATGAAAACAAGTAATGAAGTTTGCTCTCTCTTTGACATATTTTCCTAATTTATGTGTGCAGTGTTGTTAGCTGAGTATAACCATGTTGAAGTAGAAAACATTCAAACAAGTTTTATGGGATAAAGTTAACTACACAAGATTGCAGACCATTTAACAGCACCACCCATGAAATAAACAACCAGGTCTTAGATGGCAATAGAAAAGGAAAAAACACAAAGACAGTCTCCAATTCCTATTTGTGAAAAAAAATTAAAAATTATGATCATAGTAAGTAAACTTTTAAAATACATTTTTAGTGATAACTGCAGGTGACAAATTTCATTTTAATCCTCCACATTTCCCTGATTGTACTGTTGAATCAGTTGATTTAGCGTAAAACAAATATAACACAGTCTCATGTAGCTATATAAGATAAATTGAATGTGTGATGTGTGACAGAACTATGGACAGGGCCTGTCTTCGATTTCAAACTGAACAGCGTCACTACGATTATTAAAGTATATTAAGGTAGGTATATGTCTCCTTTAAATTTTTACTGATATATCAACTTTAGATATCCTTGTTAAAAAATACTGAGGTATAACATAACTATATATACTTTAAATGTACTAAGGCCAAGTTTAATTATTTATTAGTCCAAATGAACAAAACTACACAAGTTTAGGCACACGTACAATGAATGAAAACAGCAATATTACCCAATATCAGTATCTACAAAATTATTTTTAAAAAAAATCATTTTACATCTTTTAGTCGCTTTTAGCTTTTCATTTTCAACTGTCATCTCTAATTAGGTCCTATTATTTCAGGTGCATATCATCTTCAACCTGTGAATACCAACAGTGTACTGTGTGCTCACACTCTCTTACACTTTCTCACACACACTCACTCTTACACACACTCAACACAAACCAACATATGAACAAACACACATCCAGGTGTGAGTTGTGGATGGGGAGCAAAGAGACCCAAAAAACTGTACTGGCTGCTTCATTTGTTCACACATTGAGGTGTGGTGGAAACACAGCAACATAGATATGTAATATATACATTTATTGATAATATTTATTTCTTTTATTTGAGTTTAGTAATTACTTCACAGATTAAGATTTTACATAAAAGAATAGAAAAATAAAGGATAAGCTTAAAAAGTTTCTGACCTTTCGCCTTGCTGCCAGTTATAAAAGTCGGTGAGTGTTGAGTTGTCAGTAGTATCATGAAAGAGATCTGTTCTCTTTTAAATTCTCACACAGCTGCATCACAACAAGTTAGAGGCCCAGTTATTCTTTATTTTACTAAAAGTAAAGATTAGAGAAAATTACCTAAAAGGTAACAAACAAACAAACTACTGGCCGAATGTCCTCCTAACAAACTGAGCTCTTTGGGCCACATGATTAATGCAGTTTTATGTGCACATGGACCCATTTGGACTGTCTGTGCTGGGCCAAATTTGTGGGTTCTTGCATGAACCCTTGTCATCATTATTTTTCAGTAATCTGCAGTTAGGCCCACTGCAGCATGCAGTCTACTGCCAACATGTTGTCATTGTATCAGAACCAAAATAAATTACATTTAAAAATAAAAATGTTAGTTGGACCTTTTCTTGGACCTTTTCTTAATCATCAGATATAGTTAAGTGTGTGTCTTGTTATACATGACAATTTTCTCCTACCCTGGCAAACAGATATAGCAGCTGTACCTCATCACAGCAGATCATCAGTTCATTTAAATCTGACAGTGTAATAATCTGCACTGTGACAATCCTCAAATTAACACTTTAGACAGTTGCAACAGCTGCCACAGTGCTACATCAGCTCTGGTAAACAAACGGCTCCAAATAATTGCCATGAACAGCAACACTCATTAACAGACGCTGGAGAGACTGCTGTGTACAGCTTACCTTGATATGCTGTCCCTCAGCCACACATATGACACACATGGGGGTTTATATTGTCTGACTTTTGATGGTCTTTTGCACTAACAAGCTTTCATAAGCCTGAGAGTATCATTGAAATCACCACAGCTTCCAAATGCACTGATCACGAGCAAGAACACAGAGAGTATGATCAGTATGACAGTATGATCACGTCAGATAACATACAACTGTACAAATAATGTATATTATTATTATCATTATTATTATTATTAGTCTTTTTTTTATCACTATTTGAGGCAAATTACTTGTGGCTGTCATAATTGACAAAAAAAATCAACTTAAAAACTGATCTTTGGAAAACAACCTAAGATGTGTCACCCACATCTAAACCTCAGGGTCTGAGAGTCTCATTTGGATGTGGAAAATATCATTTGAGCATTACTAATGGCCCCTATTAACCAAAGATTTTCACGTATTAAGATACTCTGGAAAATACACCCACATCTAAAGAACAGGGAAAATTAGGCAAATTTGACAAAAAATTATTTAAAGACACCTAATCCTATATTCCTACTTTTACACACAATTATCCTGAAATTGTATTTTCAAGTACTGTTAAATACGTGATTATCTCTCTTACTACTAAATACAAAAACAGGCTCATTCATTTCATAATATGATGTAATGTTTTGTAGAAAGGAGCAGATTATAGGTCGTGATTCAGAGTCTTCCTCTGACCCACTGCAGTCCTCCTCTCTAGTGTCTCTCATTGCTCCTTTAAGCACATCTCTGTCTGCGGCTTGGGGGAACTTAAGGCTTATTTGAGGCGAGCAGTAAAGACCTCATTCCATCTGTTTAATTACAGTGGAGATTAACAGATTATTTTTGCATTACCAGTGCCTGTCGCTCCTCATCACATGGGCAACCCAGAGGGAAGGCCGCCGAGCCCTGACGGAGAATCACTAACTGCAAAACTGAGCGTGACTCCAGAACTGGAGGAATACACCTCAACTCAACAAGTAGCAGGCAATGCATCAAATATGCATGTTTAACAGGCAGAAAAAGTTGACTCAGTTCCATCTCCTTCCCAAGTAACACTTCACCTCACACTGATGCACTTGTAGGAATTCAGAAATACTGAGAGATGGTCAGAGTAACACAGCAATGCTGCCTTATGGGAGAAGTGACAAGATCCTACAAGCTCTAGTTGTGAAAAGTGCTTCAAAACAGCATGAAAACAATGTGTTGTCTGCTGAAATGGACATCACTGTACAACCTGGCTAATTCCTGAAATACCAGACAGTGACTCTATTTCTGTACACCCATCTGACAGAACAGGGGAATATTAATATTATAATTATTAATATTATGGAAACAAACAGAGAGATCAGGAAATGGTGAAGAAATCAGAAGTTGGCCTACAGTCTGTGCGAGATGATGCATCGTGGAGCGCCATCCAGGACCCCACCCCTGACGTCACTGATGACATCAGTCGATTAACTGGGTCTGTCGTGGGTTTAGTTTGTGAAACAACAAAAGCAGCTGTACCCATAATGCATTTAAATCATTCTAAAATCAGAAACAGTGGATTACCAGAACCATCTGAGAAACCCATAAACACACACACACTGCAGCCTACAACCCACAAACCATTATAAAGCAGCAGCCTCCAATGTAAGAAGAGCAGTAACGGAGGCAAAAGGAACTACTGCAGGAACATGGAGTGACATTTGCAGGAGGCCAATCCCAGAAGCATGTGGCAGTGTCCAGTAGACTGACCTGGACACTGCATGCTGGTGAGAAAGGAAAGATAGCACTCAGACAGGTATGGATATCCCCTCAGGAAACATCACTGCAGGACTGCCAAACAGTGGTTTGTTCGGCTGAACGAATCATAGATGCTGCTCTACACTGCCTACAGAACAAAACCAGTGTCTGAGGTTAGAAGAAGGATCTCAAGCACACAGATAACAGTCTAAATGAAACAGTCCCACGAAAGGTGAAAATCCACGTAGTCATTCTTGTATATTTTAAGCCCTAACCCCCCACACTCTTATAAACATGTTAGACATAGTTATACAGTATAAACCCTTTATATTTGCTTCTATATTTGGTAAGGTTTGTTGAAATTATGTATGGAAACACACTGTTTACATACTATGCACAAATATACGTTTTGCATATCATTGAGGAGTTTTATTTAATCTGTAATACAGTTTTAAACACAATATAATAAACAAAGACAAGCAAAAAGAGCACAAAAGACAACTTTACACAGTGAAACACGTTGATGCTGAATGAGTGAGACGAGATGCTGGCTAACACAAAGCGGAATTCAATGCTGCTCTCCAATGAGCCAATCAGAGCCCAGGATACAGAACCACACTATCATCAGCAGAAATCTGCGAACCAACAAAAAAATCTGCTATATATGTTTTAATATAAAATTCACAATGTAATGAAGCCACGAAAATCAAAGCGCGATATAGGGATTACTGAATTCTGTATGATGAAAGGTTTCAAATAAACTTGGACTACTACTGCTCTGCAGTTAGTACCACTACAACATACCAATGTACACATCCCAGAATGAAATATGAGGCTTTTATATCCCAGGTCTGTACCTGGCTGATAAATGTTTCCTCACAGTGATGGAGGAGTGTGATGGGACTGGAGCGATGCTGCTCTTCATTCCACAGACCACAGGAAACTTTAATCAGCTAACCGACTACTGCTGCTGCTCATTTGAAGAAGCCTGTGCTCTGTGCTGCAGGGTGGGGAGGCAGCGGGACTGCGAAGGACAAACTGAACCAGATACACGTCTGTACAGCTGCAGTCTGCCTCACTCACCTCTGATAGACAAGATATGTATTAATACATGACAAATTAATCATAAAATTAAAAACTAAGCTGCATACTGTCAGACTGTAAGTTGAATTCATTCTAATTAAATTTAGACTCTTATCATTGTCTAAGCAGTGTTGCAGAGGTGTCTGGACCGTTTGACCGAGCATCGCAATTCTTTCATTCTTTTAATGTAACAATTCATGTGGATCTTTTCTCTTTTCACCATTGCACAAACAAAACAATTTTTATAAAAATATCTAATTATTTAGGTTATAAGTAACTCACGACTGCAGTGAGATGTCAGCCTGAACGTTAAGGCTCATGTTCAGGAGTTTTCCAGAAGCTTACGTATGGAGGAGCATTGTGCTTCACCTGTTGGGAATGCTATGAAGGCACAATGTAGGAATATGAACGAGGCCATGCATAAAGTTTAATAATGACTCATTAATGTGGACATGGCTTATGAAGAAAAAAAAAATCATATTCCAAACTTCCTAACTCAAACCCCATATCACTTTTACACCCTATGGAGCTGATGTGTGACTTTACTTTGCCTCACTGCAGCCTGTGGTCACTTCCAAGTCTGTCACACATGCAAACTCAATTGAAGTAGAAGAAGGTAATTACTATTACAATGAGTTTCAGTTAGAAGTTTGGATGTTTTAGCAGAATACTGAGAAAACTTAAGTATCTATCTCTTTTGGGATTGTCTGAATTTTGAATGAAGACCTTCCTCCTGGATTTTCTTCAGGGACCAGTGGAAGTCTCTTTGTCACCTGGAGACTCTCCACATTATGAATCACTGCTCTGTGTTGTTAAAAGCGTTTCAAACACAATGGCGAAAAATGAAATGATGACATTGAGTGACCCAGTGTCAGTAGGACAAACTGATTAAGCGGCTTGTGAGGACTGTATTGTGTAGCGTCTGCTGTATTTGTGGACGGTTGGTGCCCGTCTGAACGCGAGTGTTGGCGTCGGCCGCTCAAGTGGAATTGCTCACGGTGGGACAGATAGGGAGCAGCTGTGAGTAATTGTTTCGCTCAGTTGCCGAGGCTCATCCTGGCCCTTTATAGATAAGCTGGAGTAAATCTCCCTTGATGTCCTGGGAGAGCAGGGGAGAAGATGGAGACGGAGGAGAGCAAACACCAGGCCATGGCCAGCCTCTGTTTGAACTGCCTCTTCAAGACCCACAGCTTCAAATGACTTTCTTTATCGAGTAGAGGGAAAGGAAAGGAACCATTATTCTGCTCTTCCTGGTTGATGTCGGCGTGGCTTTAATGTCAAGGAGTTGTCTCATATTCATAAGCGTCAAAAAGGGGAGACAGGGAGATGGAGAGGAGTGTCAGAGGGACGATCTGTTGACTGCGCACTTGTTACACAAGTGGAGGGATACACCGTCTGTGAGCTGCCTTTTGTTAGATGGACAAAATAATAGAAAGTGTACAACAGACAAAGTGAAACAGTGACGCCGCTGTGCATTTCAATGACTTCCTCCAGTATGACAGTGAATATGTTGGATAGATGTTGATAGTTATTTGCACCCTTGTTAATAAAAAGCCAAAATGAGCTTTGTTTGTTTGCTTTACTTTGTCACTTGTTGCTTTGTGTACTTACTTTCGCAGTGTGTCCAGTGGCTCTTTACAATAAGGAGGCTTGTTTAAGCTGACAGTGCTCTGCTCAGTGCTCCTCCACTGCTCACTTTGAGTACAGCAACACTGCTGATGCTACAGCAGGAACAATACTTCATCATTGCACAAAATTGATGTGTGTGTGTGTGTGTGTGTTTTCACTGTGACTCAAACATCCTCATCCTCATCCTCATACGATGGTGTCTTTAATTTGTGGTGGGACTCACCTCAGTCCACTGCCTTCTGCCTTTTTCCCAAATTTGGATTTTCTGCCATGGTAGCTTCAACGTTGTCTTCTACTTTTGGACCACAGGGTAAATAAAGATAATCTACAGTGTCTGCGTGGCTTTCTGTTCAACTGCATCCAGGAACTGTAACAGTTAAACAAAATAAGTGGACATTTACTTGCAAATTTTGCCAAGTATACCTTAAACCTCACAGCTAAAGGACAGGTTCTTTATACACCCAGTGAATAGTGTGGATGATGCTAATCATCATTATGCAAACACAAATCTGTCACCACGGTGCAAAAGTACACTGAGTGGAGAGCAACTGTACAGAATACTGTACTGTGCTCTGACAACGTACTGTATGAACAGGACTTTTTGAGACAAGATTGTCTTCCTTAATGTGGCAATAAAGACAGTTTTGGTTTTATGAATGTTTGTTGATTGCACAATGCATCTTCAGAATAATGACATCATCTCTATTGGGATTGGTTATTTAGAGGCCTCCACTTTCACCACACAATTCTGCCTGCCACCTGTACGATCTCCCAGTAAAACAAAGTGACAATTTGCCACCATTCTTACTCACGTAATTCATCACACATGGACGCTTAGTCAGTGTTAAGGCTATGCCGGCAGGCAGACGAGGTAGGACCCAAATGCAGGACACCCAGGCTTCAGAGCAGGTTCAAAGTC
>JBAJHX010000040.1:1062580-1072943 GCA_037176925.1 Amniataba percoides | reverse complement strand
AACAGGGCAAAATCCTAACATAAGCAGAAATAAACTCTAACAATGAACAACAGACAGACCAGGGCAAGATCCTAACAGTCAGGACTCTCTGGTGACACACTGCTGTCCCTTTTTTAATTTACTTAACTAAATGTCCATATGTGAGCTGGGAGTAAGCACAGAAATAGATTATAGTACCTGAATTTAGTTGTCTTTTGATTATTGGAGGACTTATTTCCTGTTAGCTATGAGCCCTACAGCCATCAAATTTTACCAGTCAGACTCAAACTACACACAGCAGTAACATATTTTCTGTCTCTTTTTGTGAGCCCTGCTTTCATTGGCTATATTTATTTACATTTTGATAAATTAGGACATGCTGAATTAGCCAATAGCAGTTCCTATTTGCAGTTAGTTAGTTTGCAGACAGCTGTTACTGGATTATTCTGATGCGAAGCAAAACTAAATTTACATGCACCAGCTAAAACAGACCATTCTCTCCATGACTAAAACAGTATTTGTTTTCTTTGCTCCTGATCTGTATTCTCAACAGACTTCTTCACTAATAGTGAGTGTTGCCAAGTTGTCATTCGGTTTGAGACTGGCCAAAAGACAGACATCTTTCATGGTCTCAGAAGATTTCAGCTATTTTGGATTTGCAAACAAAACTTTTGAATGACATTTTTAATTTAATTTTTAACAACTTTGTGGGTCTGCGAGGACAGTTTTACTCTCAAACCTATTTTTCAATGCATGAAAACACAAAAGTAACTCCAAAGATTAGAATTAAATTTTTTTGAAAATGATCTCAGATTGTTATTTATTTAATGTTAGAGAGGACTTTAACAAACAACCCTTGATTTTTTTTCTCTTCTCAAGAAAGAAGGTAGTCAACACAAGTTGAGGGTTTAGACGAGCCTGTTATAACAGCCGGACAGAGAAGAGCGAGCACTGCAAACTCAACAAATGACAGCAGAGAGCACAGGAAGAGATGAGATATTTATATCTTAAACATATTTTAGAGGAGATTGCAGCTGAAACTGTGGGAAACATTAATCACTCATCATGCATCTGACACACACAAACATACACAATCAAAGTGTGGCCACTTTTTTTGAGTGATTTTGAGATCCTCTTTGTATCTTTATTCCTTAAAAGCAAATAGTAAGAAATCTATTCAGTTAGTAAAACCACTATGGGTACAGCAAGAAAGATACACAAATGTGTTCTTTTTTCCTCCCATGCATTCTGCTCAGTAATCTCAGTCAGACGGCCCTCTGCCAGCATCTCCCTCTCGTCTTGTGCCGGCGTACAGGCGGGAGTGAGAGTGAGTCCTCCTGCTCACAGGGACGCTGTGCACCTCTTAAATATTCTCTCAACTCCCAAACCTCCTCTCACACCATCCACCCAAATAAGCTGTGGCTGTAAGTCTTTACAATGTCATTTGAAAGGTGCTATGACGGTGTTTTATCACAGTGATGGATAGTTATAAACATGTCTCGCTGTGTGAGCTCCACAGCAGCGAGTACCAGGCAGCTGCCCAACTACCAGTCAATTAGATTTACAAGCCACATACCAATCACAAAGCATAACGCAAATGAGGGTCCAGTTTCATTGGCAATATGCAAACACACGTATGCAGCTAATGATAGTAGGAAAAAAATGACCAAAACAAACAAACAAAAAGAATAAAGGGTAACATCAACATATTAGATGTTTTAGCGACAGTGAATACATTGTGATGGTATTTGTTCCTACATCGAACATGATAAAACCTTTGCCTGTGGCAGAGAGTAGATGCTGTGTGTGTGTGTGTGTACGCTAGTTTGATCAAAATCATGCACACGGATCAGTTCTGTTTAAAATCTCCATGCATTCACTTTTTTAGTGAGGGTGGGCATTCACTCACATTACTGACAGGGGCTTGTATAGATTCCTGATGAAAATGACAGTGGATGTAGTTAGGTATCCATATGCTGGAATGACTGGTGTGCAGTGTGTTTAGTTTGCACCAGACAAGACTCTGTCCTGGAAAAATGTGCTGAGACCAACGGAAAATGGAGGAAAACCTTTTTTATGTATCTATCACCCACATCTTACATATACCTGATTATATGATGTGCTTTGTTAATCATCTAACCACTGGTGTTACTGATTTATTCGTGCATTTTTTTGTGTTTTTAATCAATTCACAACTAAAATGTCTTTTTCTGAATGCGTATGTCAGTTGTGTCTCTACAAACTGGTAAGGGAGGTCTTCAGAGATGTGGAAAGAAGGAAGGAGATAAAGGATAATTTGTAAAATTCATGTTCAGCTCAGCTTAATGAACGTTGCAGTTGCCAATGTTTCCAGTGTCTGAGCGGTCCTGACTCCATAGCTATAAAGATTTTCTTCACTATTTACAAAATAAAAACTCACATTCCCTCCCCAGTCAGCAGAGTGAAAGCCATGTGTGTCCTCCACACTGCAGACATCCAAAATGCACTCTCTGGATTTTTTGCTTCATTATCAAGTCAAGTTAAGTCAATTTTATGTATATAGCCCAACATCACAAATCACAGTTCGCCTTAGGGGGCTTGACTTAAGGTGCTTATCACTTGTGTAAGAGACGTGAGGAGAAATGTGAGAAATGTTGGTGTTTTATGGAAAAATACTTTCAGAAGTCACTGACACAAGGAAGAAATTAAAAAATGGGCAATATTCAAACATATAGGATGACAAAAGAGAGGTGGATTAAGGATTGCTTAATGGCACAGTAAACTCTGTATTATTTAGTCTGAAAGCTACTGCAGCAGATATTTGCTGTCAAGCCCCAAACGACCTTCTAATTTAGCACACGCTGTCCTCTCAGATTTGTTATTGCAATAAGTTTGTCAAATTAACCTAAATCAGTCAATACGCTGTACTGACATGCAGTGTGCTGTTTAAGATGCTCGAGTTAAGGACTCACGAATATTATGTGCTTAATATGAAATGATCATTAATAATATTGGAATAACAAGTATGAAGAAGAAGTTCTTCAGTACATGTAGTCTCAACACTGTTTGTCTACCATTTCTAATCGAGACGCTCACCTGGACAAAATGTGTCAGTGTCTGCCATCAGTTCTAGTAGTTAGATACTAGATGGTGAACATAGTGAACATTAGGAAATCAGAGAACCAGAGCTGTAGTTATAATTAAAAAATACAAACAGGAATGTAAAATCCTCTAAATAGACAATTTAGCATAAACTGACTGCATCACATGATTTTGTTCTAATCATTCAAACTAGCTCTAAGTTGGATCTTTGGTATTAAGGGTTGTGAAGTTTCTCAGTATATTTATATCATTAAAATTGATAAAAGTGCAGAGCTACACTACATATGACATAACATATAAATTAACATCTTTCTCATATTTTGTAGCCAATCTACTTCAAGGTTCAACATGTTATACTTTAATAGTTTTCCTGCATACCTGAGTTGTAACAAGTGTTTAGTTGTAACTTGTCTTACACTTACACCGGCCTGTAAACCATCACCAAGGCATTTCACCCGGAAAACTGCAGTTCACCGGATACTGTCTCTTTTTTCACTCATTCTCTGTAAACCCTAGAGATGGCTGTGTGAGAATCCCAGCAGATCAGCTTAATACTGGTGACAGAGTATTTGGTGCATCTAATTAAGTCTTCCAGTGGGTGTATGTTTAAAAAAACATACTGTTTAAATGTTGTGGTGACTGCACGAGCCAAAGCAAAGATTCATTTGCAAGAAACTACAACTCGCGAGTATTCAACCACTGCAGATTAAGCTCAGATTGATCAGCGTGTGATGTTGATGGATTATTCTCTCATTCAGTGAAGACCAATCAGGGAGGACAACCGTCAGGGAGTCCCTGGGTTCGTCAGGTGTACTTTGGTGTCATATCTTTGGGCAGCAGCGGTCATAAAGTGCCAGGAGAAGCCTGAGAGAGCCAGGCAGCTCTTAAACCCTCCATGCTGAAATGTTTTATGACAACACACCACGGAAGAGTAACAGCAGAGATACGAGCCCGGGAACTGCAGGGAGAATATGAGTTTTAACTTGGACGCAGTCTGTATCCTGCTGTAAATAACTCCAGTGAGCGCTCTCTCCCCACACTGTAAAAAACTCTGTGTGTTTACTGCACCTTTTATTTTATTTGCTTTCAGCTTTCAGGCCGTTAGAAGCAGAGAGGCTGAGCTGCACAAAGCCCGGCCAACAGAAAATGTTGAGCTGTGGAAAAAATGGCTTCAGTTCCAGAAAATACCACACAATGAAACCTGCTGCGACCCTTTGTTATGCAGCCAGCCGTATGAGGTTACAGCTACGGGTGAATCCTAATCAGGTTTTGCATTTTCACCGTGGTGGGTGTTCCCAGAGTGGCTCGAAATGTTAATCCAAGATCATTATTTTTAATTGGCTGTATCATAAAATACCATCACACTTCATGTCTTGTTGTCCTCTGTGGACAGCAGTGGCATTGTGTAGCCCACTATTAAAAAAATCAAGAGCCTCTAGATAAAGAACCATCAACTGGATCCCAGCAAGCGTTTTGATATTAAAGAGAAGTGATTCAATGGACTGCAAAAACATAAAAAAAGATGTTTCTAAACTGAACAATCAAATAATATGCATATAAAAATATTATTATGTACATGATCAGAAGTGTGATTCACCTGTATGGAACCACACAGTGTTAATAAAGCTAAATGTCAAATAATCCTTTTTAAATAAATGTACAGTAAGTCACTGTTGCCAAATGATGCACACGATGGTGATGGAGCCTGTGGCTCACTGATGAAAGCCTGCAGCATTTGGAGCATTATGTCCCAGGTGTCAGCAGTGACTTTGCTGTGAAAATCTCAAGCAGGGCACAGTCAGACTTTTGGCTTTCTCTCCTGTCTCTGCTTGTGTTGTGAGTAAACAGTTTCTATGGCTGAACTAAGAAAGAAAGAGTGATGACGACAGGTGATGAAGCTCAAACTGAAGTCAGGTCCAAAAATACTCTTGTAATTACCAATTATTCCTTAGAAGACGATTATACATTTAAATGCAATAATACATACATTATGACATGAATAAATAGTTTAAAACACCACTAATTATCATGAAATGTTATCTCATCACACATTTCCTTGATGGCTTAGATAATGGCATAATTATACACCAATGTCTAAAAGGCTCTCTAAGGGGGGTGATGGAACTACTGAACGAGTGTACTTGGAAATAGATAACATACATTTATTTAAGGAAAATAAAGTACAATAAAGTAAAGAATAATAATAAAAGTTTACACATTCAAAAAGAGTTCTGAATTCACCCTTTGCTGGCTTGCTTGGACACATGATAATACTACAAAAACGAAAGCGTTAAAAATAAAAACAAATGAACATGCATCTGGCACTTGTTCAGAACTCTGTTAATTAATTCATGTTAATACCAAACTGAAAGTTAATTAAACTGTCAGCACTTACATTTCTGTTCCCAAGCATTTTAATTCCAGAGAATTATAATATAATAATTCAGTAACTTTGTTTTGTCCTTATTGCTTCCCTCTTTCACTATAGACTTCTATCTCGAAGAAAATTTAATTGAGTCAAGTTTTTTGTTTCAAGTCAGTCAAGTTTTTTGTTCAGTTAGTGTCCCTCTGAGTTAAATCTTACGTGGAATCTACAGGTGAAAGGGTCAGGATGAAAACTGTATTGAAAAAAAAAACTTCATTTTTTTTTCAAACCTTCTCACAATACTTTGTATTGTCTCATTAAACTTTTGTTCTTTCATTAATTCTGAGCCATATGTCAACAACACCCCAGTAAAGAGCTGCTCACTGAGTATGGTGTATTTCATTAGTAAAAGTAGGATTTAAACATAACCTTGATAGTAAGCTTTGCTTGGTATGAAAAAGACTGTTACTAAATAAAACAGATGACTGAAAGGGGCTTTTGAAATAACACTCGTAGCCGTGTGAACACACAGGGGATACATAAGGAATTGCATTTATTTTTATGGGTTGGACATTTGGACAGCCAGAAAGCACCCTAATGACCAAATAGGACCCAAATGGCAGCCCATCACTGCCCCATGTGAGTCCCCCTTGGACATGTCGGCTGGAAAGATAACATAAAACCTGCAGCAGTACAGATCTGTCACAGTGAGCACAAACACAGAGTGGAAACAATGAACTCGTGTTAAAAAATGTTTACTGTCTGTATTTTTAAATGTAAGTGGAAAGTCTGACAGTGAGAGGTGCAGCAAGTGATGATGAATGTTAGAATTCAACACAGAAGACATGCCCGAATAATAAAATCTTTTATTTTTGTGGCCCTTTTGATGATGAAACATGCAAGGCCTGCATATTTTGCGCATTTTGAGTGGAAATCTGCGATTTATGTGGAAAAAGTGCAGCATCTTTGAAAAAAATGCATAAATGTCCAGGGGGTGCATTTTTTTGGCTGATTATACTTTGAATTATGGGATCGCATAAACAGGTTTTTCTGGAGGGACTGACTAATGATCAGTGATGATGAAGGCATTTTAACCACTTGCTGTAGACTTCTCTTACTCTGCCCATCAAAGTGAACTAACAGAGTGCCTGGTCAAAACATGTCTGTCTGAAACAGATGTATGTGTAGGTCTCAGGCAGCAGGTCCGGTCAGTCAGAGACATTTATGGAACTGACCACTTAAAGCAGAGTCGTACAGTTATACTTGGCAGGAAAGACTATTGAAGGGAGCTCTCGTTGAATCTGAACAGTGACAAGGATCCTTCTAATCAGACCTTAACAAGCACGCATAAATACAAATCAGGAACACTCACTTCCACATAAAGCAGAGGACAAAGATGAAGCATGGGTATAATCAGCAGACTAACAATGATAAGTGCAATAAAATATGTGCTCCGTTCGACTGGCTCACAGCCAAACAGACACACAGCTGTAGATGACCCGATCATCGTGAAGCACGCAAACAGCTGTTACATCAGCTAACACAAGCAGGACTTCAGAGCTGTGCCTACACTAACGCTGAGATTCATTTCTTAATGACTGCACGATAATAGTTTAGTGTTCAGTATTTAGACTTGTGTTTCTCAAATGGAGGCCACGGGCCTGACGCAGTCTGTGCTGCTCAGTGCTGCAACACACTCAGCACTGACTCACAACCCGGTTCATTGTTAACACTGAGAGTCAAAAGAAAAAGAACCATGTTGTAGTTATGTGCATAAAGTTCATTGTTATATGGCACATCCACATCTTTAAATGACACTTGAATTTCACAAATGAAGTACATCTGTGTTGTGTGTGATATGGACGTCTGACGAATCTTTCCACTGGAAGTGTTTTTTAACAAACTGCCAACTTAGTGTGGTCAGCTCATAAAGGACAGGACTGGACACACTGACATATTTGTAAGTGGATCTTTAATATCCCGACTGACCTCAAACAAGGACAGCACTAATTACCGTATTTTCCGGACTATAAGGCGCACTTAAAATCCTTAAATTTTCTCAAAAATCGACAGTGTGCTTTATAATCCGGTCCTTTCTTTCTTGACTATCTTGTAACTTTGTCAGTACAAAACAAATAACAGCAGTAGCCATATTCCTATGTAAACAGAAAACAACATTAATAAATACATTTCTAAGCCACGCTCCTCATTTTAACACACATTTTACATATCAGGTTTTAACTCAATAAACTTAATGAATTAACTTAACAGACACCATGAATTAACTCTAAACATAATGAATTAACTCAAATGCATATCTTCATGTATCGCTTTACAAAATATCAAAATCATGTGCTTATCCAGCTTGTAGTTTGAGCCTCACTCCTCCCTGGGACGTAGCACACTCAGCTCTCTATCTCCCCTCTACATGGGTAATAACACACAATATAAAAACAATATCTGACACTGAAAAAGTCTTTAACTAGGATTTCAGTAAACTATGTGTGGCCACTTACGCCGACCTGTGTCCATCCAGGTCTGCTCCCATGCAATGGAGACCAGATAAACACACCCACTCCCGATGAGAAATAAGTGCAAAGTCTTCAATCACAAACGCAAGTCGGTCGGCACAGTTACACTGTGTTAGTCTAACTCCATCAAGTATTCTCTCTGTGGTAAGCAGTTTGTCCAGTTCTCTTCATACACACACGAGAAATAAGGATTAGGAGGACTACTGTTAGTGAGCGTATCAAGTCTTGCGTGATTTTGTTGTTCTCACAAGATTTCCTACCTGGCTGGCCTTAAAGTGATAATATGCATTCTACTAGGACACAGCTGAGAAACATCAAAAACCCACAGTATCTGTCCACTTGGCGACATTAGGTTAGATTCTGAAGTGTCCAGGCTCAATGTCTTGGAGGTACCTTAATAAATGTACTTTTAATCTTTTCATGTGTCACTAATTCTGCAAAATGTCTGTACTTTAACCATGTAAAATCTGAATTGAAATTACACTGGTGCTTTGGGGGGAGCCCTAATTTTTAGGGGTGGGAGGATAATGCATTCAACAAGATACTGTTGATACACAGCAGTTCATGTCTATTTAACCTGGAAAAATATATTGGGAAAAAATATTCACCATTCCAACATTTTCTCTCTGCACTGTGACAAAATATAAATGCAGGTGCCCTCTGACAGGCAATGGTTTGCTTTGCTTTGCTACCAGACCAGACCTAAGTTGCGTCTCATGACAGTTATGAACCTGCCTACAGCCCCAAATGTTCTTCCGGAAAACATAGCAAGTTTTCCAACAGCCAACAGCTATTACAAGCGGCACGTATTAGACACAAGTTATCTGAAATTGTTCTGTGCAAATAGGAGTCTACAAGGACTTGAAAAAATATCAAACATCAAAAACACGTACAGTGTTTTAGAGCTCCACCTACATTTTTCAAAAGAGGTTTTCTGCAGAGCTCAAACCTCTGTCGGGACAACAGTGCTCCCTCTGGCTGCAGTAGATTGTATCCATTTTTGTGTGTTTTTTTTATTATACAGTCATCACTTCATTACACCATCTCTTGACACCGTGACGCCTAAACACAACTCCAGTGAAACAATAATGAGAAATTATGGGGGTTTTTTTGGCGTTGTTGGAGGTCTAAGCCTTAAACAGGGCAGTTTCTTACACGCCTGTGAGAATACCTGTGCTGTATGTTCTGTATGGTGGAAGTCCTGCTCGTGGCTATTGGTCGTACTAACTTCATTTTAGCATTGCTCTCCATTATTAAAATTCACTTTGAAAAAACTGTGGAAAAGACAGACGAGAGCGCAGAAGGACTAGCATGTGAGTCACAGAAAAAGGATTCAATGCACTTAGAAGCACCGCTTTCATCCTCTATATGAAAAGCTAATCAGTCGGCCTGATTGCAGTGAGTGGCCTTTTGTAACATCTTTAATCCGGTGAGTGTTTTAAGAAGTGCATAATTGAAATTCTATTCAGGATGGCTGCAATTTTCAGCTGCAGGATAATGAGCCATCAGTTGGCCTTGGCTGGCAACGTGAGGGACTGTTTTAAATGTGCCATGTGATGAACCTTTGATTGATTTGCCAATGACTGCTTTATATTGACAATACCAGCGAGGGACAGGGGACTCTTTATTTAGTTCTCACCCTTATCCTCTGCTGGTCCTAATTAAGTAGTCAGGCAGATTGAGGATCCATTAATGATGTCATTGTCATGCTAATTGCTGCTCTATGCTCTGAAAGTGCATCCACAGCCCCAGTTTGTGCCACCAAAAGTTAATCTGAGATCTGTGGGATGGCGTCGCTCCACTTATCAAAGGTAGGTTGTTTGGCTTTGAACAAGGTGGGCACATACCTTTTCTTTCTGTCCACCGTCACATTAATTGAACCCACTGCAACAATGAATAACAAGATTAGAAGGTCAGGTTATGCGGGAAAAGAACTGGTTGGTACACATTGTCTGAACATGGCAGTTATGGAGCTATAAATATTTATAGCTGTTCTGAACAGACACAGTGAAAAGTGAGGTGGAAAGCCCTCATTTTCCCTTTTTCATCTTTTCATCTAAAGCCCACGGCAGGTCAAAATTTCAGTTTATTCAACACTTTGGATTATGACCAAATACCTGCAAAACTAATGGCATCGTTATGAGCCTCAGCACTAGACCTACTTCATGTTTAGTGCAAATTAACAAATGCTAGCATATTAACACATTAAACTAAGATGGGAAACGTGGCAATTAAGCCATTATTCCTGCGAAAAACATCATATTGCTGTATTAAAGTAAAGCTGCTGGCATGGCTATAGTTTCTTGTTACAAATGAGACCTAATAATACTACAAGCTTATCAGATGTATCAGAATAACACCAGCCCATCATACTAAAAAATCTCCTGACACGTGGCTCTACACATTA
>JBAJHX010000040.1:1033253-1048762 GCA_037176925.1 Amniataba percoides | reverse complement strand
ACAGTTTGAGACGCTCCCCTCTGGCAGGAAGCTGCAATCAATCTGGACCAAACTCTCACGCCATAAGAACAACTTCTAGAAGAAGTTGGTGTCATTGTAACACCCATTAGTTTCACGTACAGCATAATCCTCAATTTGTCCAGCGTCCAGTTCCTTATTTTCACCAGTTCGGTGTGCTTTTAGTTCTCCTGGTTTCTCTTCTCATTTTTTTCTCCTGCACCGATGCCAATGTGAACAGACAGTACAGAGAGTGCATTAAAGTTAGTAACTAAGAGAAAGAGTGGTTAAAATTTTATTTGGTTTTGAGTTCATGATTCCAGAAGGTATCTGCGCAAGGAAGTATTTAGGTTGCTGGACGTCGTCAGGCTATCGTGTTTTTCTTGAGAAAAAGCTCCAGTGAGTAATAGCATTAGCACTTAGCATAGTATGCTAGCTGCTGCCGAGCACGGCTAATTACTCATTTTGTAGATATATCGTTATTTTGTGTCGTTATGTTTCTGAGACAATGTTTAAAACCAACCGGAGGTATATAAGAGTGTGCGGTTGATGTTTGTTCATTTAAGATTAAAAAGAGAATAAACACTGTACAGCTGATTTAGATAAGTGTATAAAGAGAGATAGGAGATAAATAATGGCTATAAAAGGGTTGGTTGGGGTTTTTTGTGTATGAGTTTTGGGATGGCGAGCAAGAGTCTGGACCTGAGGAACGAGGAGCAAGTCACCGGCTTACATGCGAGAAGGGTTTGACGTCAGCGGCATTTTCATCATGCATCTGGAGAAAGCACATGTATCGCATCATACAGATAACAAACAATCACACTACCCGGGTAGATGAACAGTGAGATGAACAACTATGTGAACCGTTACACAATAATACACACATCCACACTGGATATGGATGAAGAACAGACAGTTGACTTTCTTTTCGGACTTTATTGCACTTTGTTTTGTTTATCATTACTGGCCCATTTTTCCATTTTTTATTTGCACTTTACACAGTATTGTTGGTTTCGATATATTGGTTTGGTTTGATATATAAAGTGATATAAATTCACTCATAGCTGAACTATTTCAGTTGTTGTATTGAAAAGTGGCTTTTGTGCCAACAAAGTGTATTTACATGACAATCACCTTAGCTCATGTACAGTAGACAGTGTTACATCATCATCAAGGTGTGGGGACTCTTTACCCACCACCCCCGCTGCAGGTTACATTACTGTACAGCCTACACAACTGACTGTGTGCATTACATTAACACATATGTTTTGGACATTGCAAATATTATTTATTCTGCAGCTTACTTAAATACTGTGCACTTATGCACGTCTCTTTGTAGATATTTTTGCACATTCCCGCACAGAAATGTACTTGACAATTAATCTGATCAACACAATCTGCCTTTTAAACCTTCACACTGACCCTCAGATGAACTAACAGAAGAACAATTTGTCCTGTAAATGGGTCGATAATAGCTGGAGTTTTACTGTTGTTTTAAAATCATGGACGTGCAGCGTTTTAATTTTCTTGCTGAAACTGTTGAGACTGTTGGGCCAAAGCATGCATGTAATTACCCGTGGGCTTATTTGAATTTGTGTGTGTGTCTGCATGCAGGACGTGGCATGTACAGTTGGTGATGAACATTTTTCAAACTTCTGTTCCACTTCCAATAGATTCCTCAGTGTGACGGCTGCAGCCTACACTGACTTTTAGCAGCATTGTTGGGCAATCTGTCAAAACAATGAGTAAGCCGATTTGTATACAAAGGAACAGAATGTAATTCCAAATGAGAATTTCAGCTATCCTCTTTTCACAGCCTGTGACAGGTAATTCTCCAGGGTTCAAATATTTCAGGATAACATAATCATATTTTCCAAGTTTTTTAATCATTGATCTGCACTTTTTTCAGTTAAATCACATCCTAGGGATTAAAGGCAACTATTAAAACCAAATCCACTCATGTTTACTAGAGGATGATATCAAACTTCAATTCGAGTTTGGGCTTTAGCAGTTTCATTTTGATCTAGATGGGATTTTCTGATCCTTCATATAAAGCTCAAAAAGAGCCCTCCACCTGCTACAAAGCCAAATTAATATGAATGTTTTATTTTAAAGGGATTGGAAGAGTCAATCATTTCCAGACAGAAGGTATGAATAGCAAAGAGCAGGGATTACTGCAGGTACAGTCTATAGAACAACACATGTGCACGCACACACAAGCACAAGCACACACACACACACACACAGCCATGACATTTTTTTTCCAATGACTTCATAGCAGTCATTGCAGCAGTCATAATATGATAATATATCATCAGACATTATGATTTATAATATTTATTGGTATCTATATTTATTCAACTAATGTTTCAATAATATCTGAAATATTTAGAGCAACATAATGTCATATAGACATCTGACTGAGATGTATGCACTACAATATGATCAACTTACTCATACAAGATTTCAAGATTTAATTTATTATCATATAATTACATGGAATAATCACTGGCAATGTTCAAAATAATTAAGGAGAGACTATGTGTGCAAAAGAAAAACAGATACAGAACTAAACTAATAATAACAATGAGATAAAATAGACCTAAAATAAAAATAATACAACTAAATAAAGTGTACAACTTAAAATATATACATTCATAATCTGTAAAATTCACTGTTTTATTTTGTTTTATATTCTTTTATATTTCTCAATTTTAACTTCTACACTATTTTAAGTGACATCTTTGATTCCCTTGATTTCCCTTTTTTTACCTGCATAATGTTCTTTATATTTTTTGTTTGAGCATCATTGGGGGGGAGCCTGAGAATTAAGACTTTCATCGCCAATGACTACTTCACTGAGGTTGTTGAAAAGCAAATGATTCCATTTGATCGCCTGCTCCGTTTGTCCAGCTATCAAAGTGTCCTTCAGCACTGACCCCTCTCTTTCTCCTGACGTTCAGCACACCACCTTACAGATATCTTGCTGCCATTGTGTGTTTATGTGCGCATTTATGTGTGTCTGAATGACATTTCAGACAGGGATACTGTGTACTTTTTTTTTTTTTTTTTTTTAATAAACCATGCTTCAGTCTTCCACATTTCTTTTATTTCGACTTAATCAGAGTGGTGTCTGACAATTCTTCATGTGAATTTACAAAAGAAATATTAAAAAATACCAAGCATAACATTACATAACATCTTTCAGATATTTTTTAAAAATGGTAAATAATCATATTATATTATATTATATTATATTATATTATATTATATTATATTATATTATATTATATTATATTAGATCATATTAGATCATATTAGATCATATTATATATTTTAAAACGCAATGTTTTTAATCCCTAATAGTAAAAAATATTTAGAGGAGAAATATAAATAAAAATAAACACAGCACATTAGTGAGACACAGATCAGCTCTGATTTCATCTAAATAAATATATATATATATAATATCAGAAAAATTCCCATTTTTTTTAATACAAAATAGTAAGTCCTATGATTATTTAACCATTTTTTAACAATGCATTCTGGTCAAATGTCTTCCATCTTTTATAGTGGCTTAACCTTCCAATCTACAGGCGACCTCCACACCCTCCACCTGCTTCATATTTAAGTGAAGGGACTGAATCGTTTTTATATAATTAAGCAACCAAAGAAATTCTACATCAGAATACATGTCATCTTCACTAAATCAGGCATCCTACTTCTAATCACACCAGCTAACATTAAAATGAAAAAGAATTGTGTTGCTATGGCAATGTTGGCTGCCATAAACGAGCACAGTGTCTGAACGGCTAGTTACCCACACCTCTGCTGATGGAATGATGAAATGATGGAAGCTCTTCCACCGCTTTGTTTGCTGTAGCTCAGGCTACTTGATATATAGAAGGCAAACTTCTTTTGGATAAGCAGGGATTAACAGACGGTAAACTCACACCCTGTAGGCTCAGTTTACTCTGCTGATAGAGTCACCTTCCTGTTTGAGGAAAATAAATACTCCATCGTGAAAAAACTGGCTCATTGAAGTGGTGCACATATGGTAATGGCATTTTATGTGTGTGTGTGTGTGTGTGTGTGTGTGTGTGTATATATATGTATATATATACACACACACACACACACACATATGTTATTGATTAAATATAATGCATTATGATAACCTAGTGGGTTGAGGTACAGCATTCCTTCGCTATATCGCGGTTCACCTTTCGCTGCCTCGCTGTTTCGTGGATTTTTTTCAGTGCAATTTTGCATACTTATTATTTACAGCGTATGAATGCAAATTGTGTTCTGCATCCTGATTGGCTAAGGGACAGTAGATCATTGTCAATCAGTCTCCTCCGTGCCGTGTCTCCTGTACAGTACAGGATGTGTTCAGCTTGCCATATTTACAGCTTATAAATCTACGAAGGTTTGAACTTTGAGAGAGTTTAAACAAGAGAGAAATGTGAGAAAATATTAATGCCTGTGTGAGAAATGTGTGTGGTGAGGGGTTTTACTGCCTTAAAACATTTAGTAATTGTAAAAATCCTACTTTGCAGATTTCACCTATTGCGGGCTAAACGAGGGAACACTGTACACACACTATGTCCATAATGTCCCATAATGACTCTTGATTTTTTTTCTGACCATATTTGATTCTTTGTTCAGTTGAAGAGGTCTCAACTCCGAGCTTGCTGGGAGTTGTAAATGTGTATGTACTCATAATTGTTTTGAGAATTTTCTTTTTTCTGTGTGTGTTCAGTTCTGCCGTAATGCTGCGCTGTCCTGCTCTGTTTGAATTAAGGGGACTATGAGACTATGTATCATTTGTTTGGAGAGTCCACCTGATGAATCCAAGTCTCACATTCCCCCTCTTAAGATGTGTTTTTGACTCCAGCTCCAGCACATTCACCGACTCTCTAACTGTGTCAGTCTGTCTCTTCGGTGCTGAGCAGGTCGTGTACATTGGATGTTTAGAGCTTTTTCAGCTGTGTGCAGAGAAGATTATGCTATGGGTACTGTGAGACCGAAGCAGAATAGTAAAGCCACACAGGATGGCAGCTAAACAATGAGCGCTTATATTTATTTGATTTGGTACAAACTGATGGGCACTGCAGATCCCTGCTGCACTGCTGGACCAGCTCCATTCAAATGAATGAGGAGGCCGTGGTTTTTTTCATGCAGGGCTACTGTGGTTTTGCACTAAGCTCCCCCACACACATCTGGAATATAACTTAAACTTTAAAGTGTAGGTCAGGTAAAGATTTTTTTCTCTTTTGTACTCAGGAAATATCTAAATCTAAAGCTTAAAATGGACTAAATCACACTGATGCTCTGAAAGGGATCTATCTCTATTTTCTATTTTTAATATTTTCTTTACTGCCACCAAAAATGTTCACACAACTAAATGAAAGAGAAGATTGGCGTGATATTTGTGCTATGTTCAAGTACATTCATGTTCCCATTAGTGGTTTTACAGTCACTATTCAATATTTTCTGTAAAACCATAAACAAAAGTCAGAAGAAGAAAGATCATAAGTTTCATTAAAACAATTAGCCTTTGTGGTGGTTTCTGTTTCCACTCTGATTTGGAAAACCTTCAATACTGCAAACTACCACATGTACATTCAAACGGTGGTGGGAGACCAAAATTCAGAAAAGAATAAAAAACATAATATTGATGAAATAAATAATAATATGAATAAATACCAAAATTATTACCATGAAACTGCCATATTTTACACTGCCAGCATGGCTGCAGAGTAGACCTGGACAACTTACATGTTGTGATCAAAAAGTAAAATGCTGGTTAAGATTACAGTCAGTACAGTACCAGGACTGTGCAAAGATGAGCAGTAAAAAGCAAAAGGTTGACACTGAAAAATAAAATATTCAACAAGATGTGAACTCAGAGTATTTTTTTCACTGAAGTTGCAGTAAAGCTGTTTTAATCTGCAAGAAGTCAGTTGCTGTGTTCAATGTGAGCCATCATGATGAAGCAAAACGTGCCAAAAAAATATAAGAATATGTCATCCAAGTAAAACCACAGAACGACAAAAACAGCAAGGACTTTTCACCAAGTTCCCTGAAACAACAGTCACATGTATTTCTTATTTATTCACTTAATTCTAGTTGGTTTTTATTTTAAAATGTTTGAAATGTTCCAATGATTTTTTATCTATTTTTACACTGACCATTTTTTTCAATAAAGTATTATGAATTCATCCCACAGTCTTTGTCTGTCAGTCAAGACAAACAGCAGGACTAGTTATGAAGTTGGGTTTTCCTTTGATTTTTCTGGGTATTCTAGTACATAATGTCTTATTTATTCATTTACTTTTAAACACTTCAGGTCTCGATGGTAATGAATTATTTTTTTCTGAGTGCTATTTTACTTAAGTAAAAAGTATTCTGAATACTGACCACCACTGTTGAATAAGTAAGAAAGTTGTAGATTTACAGTGAAATCACACAAGGTAATGTCAGTAAGTGTTTTTGGTTGTTTTCTTCTACTTTTTTCAAATGTACTGCTGCAATAAAAAAGCAAAAATGCATTAAAATATCATAAGGCTGAACATAAATGTCATGCTCATATTGCACTGTGACTTCTGTATATTAGAAATTACTCTTGGGTTACATCACTCAGTGGAGTTCCAAACTGACATCTGAGTCCATAAAAACTTTGCAGTTTCCTTTTTAGGGTTATGAAATTCAGTCCATAAATTTAGCAGATTTCATCCCATTTTGCAGCATTATTCTGAAATCAGACTAACATGATGTTGATAACTGTGGTGATTTATCCTGATTTGGTTGATTAAGTATCCTGGAGTCGACGCTGACTGATTATGGAAATCAACAGTAAATTGTTTTTGAACGTGGGCCACTTCTCCTCAGTACTCCATGAAGGGCACGGGGAGGTGTGCGCCTTAACTCACCGCCATGATGTCAGACTTGTAATGTAATTACAAACCCATCTGTCTCTCATCATATGACAAGCGCAAAATGTCCAATTATGGTTTCGTTTAAATTGTAATTAGTTCGGCCCAATTTGCCGTCCTCCAGCGTGCTGCATGCGCCTAATGAAAGGGTGATGCATGATTCTGTGCTAAAGAACCTGAGAGATTTCTGCTCACTGCACTCACTCTGCTTTTTAGGCAAAGCAATAATTAATGGAGCTACTGTCACATTCTTGGTTATGCTTCTTGCTTATCAGTAAATTTCCTTTAGGCTCTTTTTTACATCGTCAGTAATTGAATGATATTTAAGTTTAATTAAACTTTATTCATCTTGTGGTTCACATGTGCAGTAGTGTTGGTTTGAATCTTACCTTGGATTAAAGCATATTGGGGATACTATATGAAACATTAGATCCTAACATTAGCCAGGGTCCATATGTAAAAGGAACTGACTATGACTTACTATAGACTTTGTATTCAGAAGCTCATTTTAACTCTGACCACAGTTATAATGCAAACTCACAGTTGGAAATGAAGAGCTATCATCCAGTCTAATAACTGAGTCAGTGTCAGTTTGGTCGAAAAGAGTCTGAGTTTTGTCACTATTGGCATAATGCAACCCCAAATATCAAACTAAACTGCCAGGAAGAAAAATCTCTGGTTCTTCTGAATCAATTTAGAATTTTCTTCTTTTTTTTTGCACTTTTTCATGTGAGTCTGATAATATTATACCAGTGCAATGCTAAAACAGGGGAACACTGAACTTTTATGTGTCACATAAATGTTAATTTGTGATAATTCTTAATTATTATTTAGAACAAACTCTGTTTAGCAGCGGCTCTGTTATCAATGTAACATACGCATTTAAGGTCATTAGCCTTCAAATTAGCCTAAAAATGGCTGAGCTTGGAGGGATGACACTTCTGCTCATAATTAAAGTGAATAAGACTGTTCAAACCATTCAGAGATTTAATGCAATTATCATTGTTCATTGTTGGCTAAGGTGACAAAAAAATCTGGGTCTTTTCATAATTTTTCACTCATGTTTACTCGTGCTTTGATGTGTGTATATTTGGATGCAAATTAGGAGCTTTAATTGCATACTGTAAATATTATCAGCCTCAGAACTCCAGGGAAGCTTCTTAATAGATAATAGGCATTGATTTCATTCTCCGCTCGCTGCGTATTTCTCATCACGTGACGCAGGAGAGCAGAGACGGAGCGGAAGCCTGCATTAAGGCCATGATTAGCCTGTAATCAGCAAAGTACAAACTGATTATTAGCTCTCGCTCTCTGCTGTCTTTGGGGAATCTGCTTTCCAACCGTCTCTTTCTTCTCCTCTGTATTCCTGCTGTTGATTACAACATGCTCCTCTCATTTCCATAGCAGTGGCAAAGGCACTTTTTCTCTGTGCAGTGTCTCCGAAACATCCATATCTCTCCTCCTCTGACCTCCTCTGACTCCCCGAGGACACATCCTGCACGGACGTGCTAATTCACCTGAATCACCGTGGCTTCAACCAGACAATTCCTACAGTTGCTAAGGCTCTTCTATGAAATCTCTGATATGTGTGACAGGTACTAGGAATAAAAATGGTCAAATTAAAGATGAATTATGAGCCATCAACAGCTTCATTCTTTACATGTCAGATGACCAGTTTCCTGATGCTGGCTGAGCTGCAATGACGAGCGTGATTACAGTTTAACTTAGAAACCAGAAAAAAAAATCAGACAGTTTTCATATAATGTGACCTATTTATACATGGTAAAAATACATCATTTTCACAGGATTAAATAAAGTCACTGTTTAAAGCAGCTTTACAGACCAGATCTTAAAGATTCTTTTAGGATTTGAATGAAACAAGCCTGGAATGAGTCTCTCCTGCAACTAAATGCTGTGAGCACAAATTCTCCATAATTCCTAGAAAAAAAGTTAACAGGAAATCACAAGCATATTTCAAAAGAGTAGCTGTCAGAAATCTTTGTGCAGTCGTGGTCCTGGGTGTTATTCCTTGTGGAGTGTGGACATGCTGGTAGAATTCACTCTGATTGGCTGATGTTTCTCTAACTCAATGACAACAACAGCAGACCTGCACGAACCTCTGTGAGTGAAACACATTCACAAAGTGCAGTTTCAGATTCTGACCACCCAACTAGCATGCTCGGTGCTTAGATTTTACATTCCAACACGGCTTTAAAACTGCTGAATAAGAACAAATCAGTATTTTAGAGCATGCAGAGACACATTTAGTGAGTTCAGCACATTTTAGATTTAAAAAATCCTATTCCTGTTTGCTCTGATGTGCTCTGAAACATATTTTACACTCATGAAGTGCTCTGTCCCTGAGTGCTTCCAACACTTGACCTAAACTGTGATTACCACTCGATTTTTTTTTTGGGTGCACACTCAGTAGTTCAGTCATTAATGAACCTCAGCCTGTGAAGAGTCATCCTGTCAGAGCAACTTCAGGCTGATTTCACTGTTTTCACTGTACTGTTCTGGCTCTTTCACTATGCAGTGGGCTGCAGCGGTGAAAAAGATCACCCTGTTCTGGACCCTCTCATGATCTGAAGAGCTCAGAATCAGCGCGGACAGAAGCGAGCGGACAGGAAATCACGTCGCTGCTCCCTCTTTCTTCAGCCTTATAAATCCGTCCCCGCAAGCTCTCAAATCCTGACATGCAGATTGATTACAGCTCGAATTTGTTTTGTGCCAGTTCAATAGTTTTTTCATCAATAAAGTGCCACAGCTGAGGGAGCACATTTCATGACAAAGAGCAAAACTACCAGCCAGTTTCATCTTTCAGAGAAAATATTCACTTCAAGTGGAGAATAATTACACTTAGTCACTGGCCTTTACTTTACGAGCCTCCGCACTTTGATAGCTGAACCTGGAGCTGTGAGAGCGGGTCAAGAGCCACATTGATCTCAGTCTCATAGGTGGCTTATTTTGTTCAAAGCCCTTTGGCACAGAGTGTACTTCGATCTATGGGTGATTTATCAAGTCTGCAGTGTCTGCCGCCTCGCTACAAGTCACAACACATTGCCACGGTGATTAATTATGTGCTTGAATGGCAATACAGAGTGTAAGCTTGTACATGATGTGACAAGAAGGGTCAATAACCAGCAGTCATAACGCAGAGAGGAAGGACCTCCTGGCCAGAGTCGAATGTAGAAACATGACACAGCCCAAATTTATACATAATTAAGCATGATTACACTGATTGCTGCAGGTTACAGTGAAGCACAGATTTTGTTCTGTTAATGAATATATTGTTTTGTTCTTTTGCACAAGGCAGGGTTTTAATCTATTGTCTATTTTATTTCAAGTAAAAAAAAATACATATGTACATGCAAGCATGCACACACCCACACATACACACACACACACACCAAAAAGTGGAGTAAAAACATAGGAAACATAGATGCGTCATGGAGGTGATGATTCCTGCCTTTAGAGGAAAGAGTCACTGCAAATCAATCCTAAGTTTCTGAGAGTGATCTTTATCCAATGATCAAACATGTCTATCCTGATGGGACAGACATTCAGGGGGAGGGCTCACTGAACGGTTTGATGAGGATGAGGATGAAGTGAATCAGATGCCTTCACAGTCAGTGAGTAAATCTCACAAAGGTTATGGTTAATGTAAGTCATGTAATTCATAGAATTTTGGAAATTTTGCACAATTTAAATATGGAAACTACCTTTAAACCATTATTTGATGCACAGAAAAAGCAATACCAGGAAATACAGTTAATATAGAGTTAATTGAACAACCATGGGATATATTAAGCAGCACACTCAGATAATTTACCAGCATCCCTTTAAATAGTAATAAAGTGAAATTACAACTGTCCACATGCTCAGTGTGTTCTCATGTGCTGCCCACAATAATGAGCTAAGCTGTTCATCTGTACATGGAATTGCACTAATACAAGTGTATTAAAAGAAGTCAGCTCATTGGAAAAAAGTTCAACTCAATTAGACAGTTTTGAATGACATTTTAGTTTAATAAATATCTTAACTGTAAACATTTTTTTAATTTCTACTCTGAGGGTTTCTGTCTGCTTCTGGTATGCTAATATCTTTGTTTCTATCTTCATATGACTGATATATATGATTCTTATGTTGCTATTTTATTCCCATTGTAATCCATGAATTCCCATAAATTCCTCCACCTGTGATAGTGGTTGCTTGCTGTCAGCCAAGGCTCAGATGCTCACAAAGTTCAACCTGCTAATCCAGTTTTACTCTGTAATAATCCTCTCTGTTCTCTGCACATCCATCCCTGTCTGGCTCGGTTCTGCAGCATAACAATAAACTGCAGTGGACAGTCAGGACTGACAGTCATGATAATAATCCAGTCCACGCATATCAATATTTAGTTCTTCTTCATATATACAGGCATATATACAGTTTTTCATTTTCTTTACCTTTATTTCTTCGGCTTTGTGGTCTTTTTTCCTAACTGTTATGTGTTTAAACTGTGGTCAACTGAATTTGAGAAAATGACCTTTGTGTTACATAATTCAGCAGTAGACAGTGACTTAACATTTTACATAAACATCTTTGAGATGATAACTTATCATTCCAGTGGATACTATGCTTTATTTCAACATAGTGCCAAACATATTCTCAGTGAAATCAGTACAAAGCAGTTGGCACACAGTAATCTGGGAGCATTTGGGATCCATGAAAATCTGGGGGTGTTATTGTGTGGTTGGTAATCCAGCAGTGAGTAGCTGCATATATTCTGGTACGTGATGCAAAATTGCACAATCCATAAATACTGAATGTATTTAATGAAGCCAGAGGATGGTGTCACTGAGCGGTGTCTTTCTGTCAGTAAACACTGATGCATACTGACATTAAAGTTCATATCAGAATTCTATATATTGAAATTTAATGAGTAGAAGTAGACTGGAAATACTATAGTATAGTATTATAGTCCTTGATTAAATTTGTTACTCACATTACTTTCTACCAGTTGTGTTTCACTGATGTTCCCCACAGGTATCACATGAGTTCATGGCCATGTCTTATACCACACAGAGGCTTCCTGTCTTTGGTGTGCAGAAGCAGAGACGTGTTGAACAGTTTGTGGTAAGTGCTGACTCTTTGTGACTTAATGATTCTGACCAGATGTTTGGACAGCTCAGCCACATGAGGGAGTCCTGCTGGGATGATCCTGGAGATTCTCACCTATAAAGCAGCGTTTCTTCTGGGCTAAAACTGTTCATCATCCACTCACTGTAGCTGGGGGCTCCTAAAACACACTGCACCTTCCCCCATGCTCCTTCTCACTGACCAGATGTTTCACTCATAGGAGGCTTCCCTACCACTCATCTTTTGTGTCACAAATAGTGTTTAGAGTGACATTTTAATGTTTCCCCCATAAAAAAGGCTACTTTATGTGACACCTGAGTCAACTATTCGCTGAAAAAGACCATGAGATACAGTTGAAAGTGCTGAAGAAACTATTAAGTGGACCTCAGAACTATAAAAACTCTAAACACATTCATAGAACTTCATGTGGTCAGATTTGTCAGATTTCTTTTAGTGTAGATGTTTGTATTATTGAGAGCTACTGAGAACATGTGGGGCCAGAATTGTCCATTAGAACACTTTCACAGATGAGATGTTAATAATAGAAAGGTTCATTTTTATTCAAGTGTTCTGCAGTGGACTGAATGTTTTAGGTGTTCTAGGTCTTACAGTGTTTTTCATGATAGAGTGGATTGATCAGCAGATGGGTTCAGCTGCTGCTCTGAATCGAGTGACTTCACCAAAGCTCATATTCTCCAAACAAGAATTCATTAAATAGCTTCATTCCAAAGTAACACGGAGCACTAAACCAACACTGTCAGCAGCACTGTTCAGCTTCTTAATTGCATATGTTTGATGATGCCACTTGACTTGATTCAGAGGTGTGTACTTTTCATAATAAGGAGGGGTTATTGTTTAAAGAAAAACAATGCATAACATATATTATATGCTTTATTACAGTGGAATATTTTTGATTGATTATTATTTCTGGTAAGTAGACAACAGACTACATCTACTTCACTACATTACTACCACAACAAATATTTGTCTATTTCTATTTCTATTCATCTTTTTATTAGAGTTTAGTTCATGGTACTGTCTGGTTAGATAATAAGACAATGTATCTGACAAAGAACACTGATTTTGAATGATTATGCAATGTCTCCAATTGCCTGTGGTAAAAATTATGGGTGCCAACATTATCTCAATAAAAAATTGTATGGTACCAACATAAAATTGTGTTGTATTCATTTAGTTATTAATTGCTATTACTACTACAGAGACTGGTTCAAAGCACGCCACAGCCAGAAAATGAATTGCTTCTTAGATGTCACACTTTTACTCAAGTAATATTTTCTTGACTGATTTATTTATTGTTGTAATTTCCGGCTGCAAAATGTAGAAATATCTGACATGTCTAAACACGCAGACAGGAAATATCAGTCCTCACTAATATCAATAAGTTCATACAGATATATATTTCAGACTCTAAATAAAAGTTTTTAAAATTAACTGAGAAGAAGTCTTAGTGTCAGCCAGAGCCAGGTAAAATATAAAATATGGTGGAATTAATCTAATAATAGATTAATACTTAATTCCACCTTGTTAAGGAGCCCAAGTCTCCAGCTTAGTAGTATATACATAAAACCACTTTTAAGACTTTAGTAAGAAAAGGTGTGGGTCTCTATTTTAATAATAAATAAATATAATATAAATAAATAAATTGTATTGTAAATGTTCACCTGCATTTAGTACTGGTCCGAGTAACATTTGTTCTCTGAGTGCGCTGATAGTATATAGAGTTGACATCTATACTGTAAAAAGTTAAAGAATATGCACCAAACTGTGCTTTTTAGGCATCAACTCCTCTGCTACTCAACATGAATGTTAATGAAATAAAGAGTCAATAAGCGTAGAGCACTGTTGCATCATTTATATTAAGGATTAAGACATCAGATCATAGACATGAACGAAATGTTTGGTCTGTCAAAATAAATTACTGAACACTGGTGGACATTAATCTGCCAAATACTCTGCAACCCCAATCTTCATGTTAGGTTTATTAAGAAAAAGAATATTATATAATAATCTAATTTTAACATTCAGTCCTACACCTTTCTGGGAAACAGGGTAGCATTTTTGCCAGGTGGGTAATTATTGGTATATTCTGCCCAAAATATTAAAACCACCTTTAAAAAAGTAAAGTATGAGTAGAATTCATGGTAAAGCTTTTGTATGGCTGGTGGCTTTCTATATTAGTACATATGTACATATGTATGCTTTGTTAAATACAGTTAGATTAAATGCGACTACTCTGAGATCCTGCAAACGTTACAGTGCAAAATGCTTGATATGTTGTTAACAACAACATAATAATGTGGGTGTGCCATGTAGGGTGCAGACTTTATCCCTGTCTTGCTGAAAATCTAGGTTTGTGAAACACAAGTTGACCTACTGGTTCTGGTTGGATTCCCTCAGAAATAAGAATGAGCATTTGACAATAATGATTAAGAGAGTATTTTGTTTCCAACTACAAGTTAAGCAACCACAGCCAGGGCCCACATTCTTGGTCTGTGCCATGTTGGTAGCAAACTTGTGTGAACTTTTGTTGGTGGAAACATCATCATCTTCACCTTCACATTGTGGTTGATAAAGAAAGACAAAAATGTGGTTGCACAGTTACTGCTGCCCCATCTTATTCCTTACCTACATTCAAGGTCGTCTGTGTGAGAACGCACAAATAACTGTGTAGCCAGAATAGCAATGACAGAAAGAAGCTGATACAGACCAATCTGTCTGAAAAGTCATCAGATCAAAGAGGCAGAACAGTTGTCCAAAAAGAGTGAAGGCTTAGAAAACCAACTTTTAACTTAATATGATGGAAAATAAATAAAAACAGAAATGAATATCAAATGAAGAATTGCAAAATGATTAAGGCATATTATGAAAGACTTAAAAGTATTGACTAAGGTATGAATAACTTTTCTTTTTCCAATAAATGTAGAATAGGAATAGTCCATGACTGCATGCAGGCTTGTCCCTGCTTTTGTTGGGGCCTTGGACAGGATTATTAATGGGCTTCCAATAATGGCTTACCCAACGAGACTTCCAAAATAAACAACAAAACGGTTCTCATTGCCTTCCAATTTACCAATATTAACCGCTATGTCTGTGATTGGTTGGTCGGTTGGTTGGTTGTTTAAGGACATAAAAAGGTATTTTGTTAAAACTATGGTTCAAAGAAGTCACTTTAAAGTGATCATCTTGCAGATCTGAACTCTGCTCTCTTACTTGGCATTTAAGGAATAAGCTGTAATTGTTTTTTGGACAGACGCTAACAGACCTATGCACCAGAGCTTGAAAAAAATAAAATGTATTTATTCAATTTTTACGTTTTCTTACTTAAATGTATGTATGGCATTTATTCATCCTGTGGCTTTCTGAAGAGTCTTGAGAGAAAGACAAATATGTGGTCACACCAATCAGTTGTTAGAATAACAGCAACATTTA
>JBAJHX010000040.1:995065-1024681 GCA_037176925.1 Amniataba percoides | reverse complement strand
GCCTCCATAGTTGTTTCACGTTTGTGTCTCATAACTAATGATGTCACTGGAGTTTTGGTCGCGTTCCTATGACGACTTGATGCAAAAAAAAAAGAAAAGTATCCTGAAGCAGTCAAGGAGAACTTGCTGTAATTAATCATGTTATTAGAGTCACACATGTATGACTTGTTAAAGAATGTAACAAATCTGTAAAAGCCTTGAGACTCTTCTACATCATTAGGATGGCAAGATTCAACTGTCTTGTTATTTTAAATTTACCATTATCTGAAGAAAGTGCTCAGGCGAGACAACTTATTACAAGAGTTCCAGCACTGGTTCACAGTGCTGATGAATATTCATATTCAGATATTCAGTGTGTAGTGTAAAGCAGACAGATAGAAGCCTGAAGAGACAGATGTCTCCTTAGAAATAATTAATGGTTGGCTGCAGTTTTCATTTTTGAAAAACTGTATTTACTTCTGTCTTTGTATTAAACGAGTTTGTATGTAAGAGAAGAAAACATGCTTCCAAGCTGTTTACGGGTGTATTTTTAACACAAATGTGAGTATTGTTTTCCTCTGTGACTTCATTTTTAGTATTTGGACAAAAAATAGCAGACATATGAACACATGCAAAATGAAAACAATTATCAGCTTGATTTTGATTTATAAATGTCCAGATCATCAGATCATTGCAAACAAGATTATTTCTATACTTTTATAAATTATGGTGGTTGGTCAGACTGTTCATAAACTAAAAAGCATGTTGTTGGTGCCTTGTAGCATTAAACACATTTCTGCCGTTAAGTTTAAAGGTACAACGAGAAAGATCTGTTGGATGCTGTTTAAAAACGCAACATTCAAAGCTGTCTCAGAGATCTGGTAACTGGTGGTTACATGTCCACATGGTCCCGCCCCTCACAACCTGCATGCTGTGACTGGCTCAGGACTTCACACCACAGCCTGAACATGGATAGCAGGAAACATCTCATACAAAATATACAATACAAATAAGAAAATTGATGCAGAGTGTGGCATCTCTGCAGATACAAACACCACCACGCTCTTCTAGAGGCTCATAGGTAATGACTGACACATCATATCACCTGACACATGGTCGCTGTGTGCACAGTGTCCCTGCACATGCACGCTGAAAAATGACTTTTATAAAATACTCCAGGAGTATTTTCATTGGTTGAGAACGAGGTCAGTAATGTAAAATTTCATGCCTCTACATGTGAGAACATCATGTGTTTAACTAGTGGACCTGAAGCCTTGTATTTTCCCACCTGTGTTCAGCCTACATTGCATCATCTACATTGCTTTAAACAGCAGATGCCGTCACCAATCAGGGAGCAGATCTGATGTGAAGTCAGTTGTCTTTATATAGCCCAATATCATGAATCACAGCTGAGCAACAGCTGAGCAGAAAGGCCACAATAATCCCAGAGACTACAAGGAGGTGATGTAGGACAATCTGTAGGTCTCACTCTGAACTGGGGATGATCCACGATGTGTGAGATACACTGAGGAAAGACTGATCAAAAAAGTTGGAATATTAAAGAACAAACTCATCCAACTGAGACCAGTGTGCGCTTTGATATCGACTGTATGAAAGAGGAAATCAAACAGGGTCAGACAGCTGCTTCAGGCCCAGCAGGAGCCACAGAGAAACTCACAGTTTGTAGAAGGAAACCTGCCAGTGAGTAGACTGTGTTCACAACGCATGTTACCACAGAAAGTGTTGAGAATATAACATGAGACAGACTCAGTTGTTCCCATGAAGGAACCTCTGCATCATCCATCTCCAGACAGGACAGCTGTTTTCAAACACATCGAAAAGTTCCAGTATTCATACATTTAACAACTAAAGCAACAGAGCAGCATAAATAATAAAACCAGTCCAACAAGTAAACCCACCAATGCAGGTAAATACACACCGTCATCCTCACGCTGACTGTGAGGATGAGAACTATGATCAGCAGAAGAGTTCTGTTCAGACTAAACTACAGCAGTTTCACTCTTTCACTGTAGTTTCACATGTCCATTTGTGCTGTGACGCCTGATTCAACTGCAACATGATGAATTATTCAGTCCACTCCCAAAAAATAACTACATAGGGAAAATGAGTAGCCGCACATCAGACTCTGATCACATTTAGCAATAATAAATCTATTATTTACTTTTGAAAAATGAAAACTTAAACACAACAAAGCACCACTGATGTATGTGACATTTCTCTCAGTATGTGGGATGTTTATCAGCACATTTCAGATCACCTTCAACTCAAGTCCACAGCAGACTGTGCCCACACTCACAACACATGACACAAAGCATGATGAGAGCCAAATATACAGTTTAAGAAAGATAAACGTGGCTTACCTTAGCTAAAGAAGGGAGTCCAACCTGCAGCTCGTCTTTTCCACTCTCAGTCTCTGAGCTAAAGATGGTGCTCCAGAGATGGTGTGATCCTTTCCATGTTTTCACAGGACCTGAGCTTTGACCTGGAAGCTCCTCAGGCTGATAAATCGTCAGGTTTCAAGTTCAAAACGAGCTGAAGCCTCAAACTTTGCAGCCCCATTCACTTTGCTGATGTATGCTAACAAAACAGTCAGTTAGCCCATGAGCTAACACACGAGAGCACAGCAGATAATAACAGCGGACGTGTGGTGATCTGTCAATCATCTGGGTTGTCCAATCACGTTCCAGGGTAGCATAGGTTCCCGACCCACTGCTGTAAACAGTTGCTGTAAATTTATTATTATTTATTTATTTGTTATTTTAAAAACATTGTGTTACTGTCAAAACACATGAAATTCTGTTAAATTACAGTCCACACACTGTTTTTTTAAGATTACTATTCTGTATTCTTAAAATACAGTACTTTACTGTTCATCAACAGTATCTGAGAGTATTTTTTTTTTTGAATTGACGCAGTTCCAGCTGAAACACATGTGGAGCTTGAGACTCTTTCCTTTATCCATCCCCATCACATTAAATGTGTGGTGAAGAGCAAATTTATTAAGTTACTATGGTGCAAAGTCTCAGTCTTTCATTCAGTCTCTGTTTTTAGCAATGAACATGTGGACAACATGGCTAAAATATTTTGTAACTTGGCAGAATTTTATAGCTTTTAAGCTGATAATCAGTTGAAGCTGAAGTAAGATTATCAGTGGGCTATAAGAAATATATAGTTGAATAACATTTGTATTCCTGTAACTCACTAACTTCTGTTTTACAGAAATTGTAGTGTGTTTGCACAACTGAACTTGATGATAATGCAGAAAAGACCAGAGAGCAGAGCTTTGGGGTGGATTGTGAATTTTTTGGTGCTTTGTGAGTGTTTTGTGTATCATTTCAAATGGACTGTTTGGAATTATGTTGATTTATTTGTATATTCTTTTCTTTTCAGTGTTGTAACACATCTGTACATTTGCTACATTTGAATCGTTGATCAGTTAAAGGTTTGTGAAATACCAGAAAATACTGTATTTTTCATTAATCTTGACAGTAAAATGATGTTAGTTTTACAGTAAGATAATGACAACTGTGCTGCCAGTTGATTACTGTTATTTTACAGGAAAATATTTTACAATGTATATCTTTCAACATATTTATCACACAGTTTTTTAATCTTTCATTAACACATTTTTTAACTTTATTTCTAACATCACATTTAACACTTTTTCTTTACATTGGTATGCAACATGTTTTTCTGTTGCTGTGATCAGGTAAACTAATGATAATTAATATAATCAAACGTATTGGGACTTCATGTACAGTATCCTGATTTTTCAGTTTGTTTCATAATGCCATGAACATGCACACAAGTGTATGTGAAGTATCTGTGTATATAAGCACTGTCCTAGCTGCCGAACAGACTAATAGTTCTGTTTTGGATGTTCAAGCATGATTGCCTTTTGAAATGATGAATAATGTGATCAAGCAAAAACATGCAGCCCATTAAAAAGATGGCTTCTGCACACAAAAAGGCTGCTGTGCAGAGAGAGAGAGGCTGGGGATTTCCATGACACAATGTCAGAATGATACTCAATTACTTATCATTATCAGTCTTTGTTTAATCATCATCTCATTGAGATGGAGCTGTGCTTTTTACAGAGGAACCAGACAACAACAACAACAAAACACTGACATTAATGACAGAAAACAAACAATATGTAAGTCCATAGTCCCAAAAGGTTCAAGGACTGACACTATTAAAAGCATGATCCAGTAATAATTAAGAAACAAGAATATGACAAACTTGTATAAACCCACTGATATAATGTCACAGGTACATTTGGATGTGATAGAAACCTCAAGTCTTTTTTAATTGGAGTAGAAGATATAGATATTTGAATGTTTATAGTTTTTGTATTTTTTCAATGAAGGAGAAGGTGTAGATGTCATTTAAAAAACACTGTGACTGAATTTTTATGTTAGAAAATATTGTTACTCCTGGAAAAGCATTTTTGTGTCTAAAAACATGTCTGAAGATCTTTAAGGTCAGTGAAAGATTATGTGGTCAATTAATTTATTATTATAAGAGTAACCACCTTCAAGTGACTGTTGAATTTCAATAAAATACCAAAATCATCAACAAGTTAAACTGTCAATCACAAAGAGCCTTTCTTGATCTATTCCAAGATGTGATTTTTGAATAAAGTAATAACATATTACAATCATTTCTCAAATGTTGGGGGAGCCAATGAAATGATGCTGTGGGACAGTCCTCTTTTTGATGGCCATGAATACATGACAGCTAAACTCTGAAACTCAAGAATAGAGAAAGTTTATGTAGTACAGTCGGATAAAAAGCAAACACGAGTATGGTCTTCTCTGTCTTAAAGTATTTATAGAAACAGACAGTATTACTAAATTAAATGTTTGTGTGATCGAGCATTGACTTCATCTTCCCTATACAAGAAAAAGCACTAATGCAAAGTGCTGAGATGGTCTATAGGAAGAACATTTGAAAATGAAATTCTATATTTATATATGGCTGATATTTTTCAGAAGAAAAAGGAGAACAGCAAATCTATCTTGATGGAAGAGAAAGAGGCTGACTGATATTTGCATTTATAAGGTTTCCTCAACACCTGCCCATAATAAGCCACTTATTCACCCTGCTTCTCTTGTTTTTATTTGCGTATGAGGGACAAATTAGTTCCTGTCCTTCAAATCCTGTGCAGCTGTCACAACCAATGAAGGAGTCCATTTGTTTCTAGACATTCCCACACTGTGCATTTACACCAGCACCAGGACACAGGACAAGGTAGGCTACACACAACACAGATCAAGATAGATGCAGTTCACTTTGTGCTTCAATTCTCATTTTTGTCAGAAAAGGCAGCATGTTGGGAGAACAAACCTCAAAGGCCTCACTTCCAGATCTCAGTGTCTGAGGTACAAATACTGCTGTATTAACATGTGCTACATTTTTCATCAAAGAAAATCAAAGGAGTACAAATGAGTGAATATATTACATTTCCATCACAACTTCCATTTGGTCAATTTTACACTTCTCACTGTTTATACTGGGGCATCAGGGTAGAACTAGAACTTTACTGTAACTGCCTGAAGCAGAACAGATTTAACTGATAATCATGGAGTTGTGGTATCATGAAAAAATCATTCAAAATACTTTTTTTAAGATAGTCTCTGATTTTTGCGGACAGTATTGAAAAATGGATTGTCGCCTCATGACAACAAAGGTGAGTCAAATGGATGTTTAGTTTTGTAAGAGGTAATCAGCCAAACTGTTGTATATCACAGGTTTATCTTTAAAAGTACACTCTATTTTAAAAGCTTGGTGTGTATGTTTATGTAAGATATTAACCTGAAGAGTAAATGGTAACTGCAGGTGTGTATTTTAGATATTGTGGAGTTAAAGTAGAAAGTATATAATATAGGCAAAATACACATACATTGTACTTTCTTACAGTACTTGAGTAAATGTACCATCTCTATTAAAAATCAGCACAACAAACTCACTTTTACTACTGGCCTTGTCCTAACTGTCCCCAGATCCTGTTGTTCAGTCATTTGTAGCTTATTGAGATGACTATGAATACATTATCTTTTCTTTAGCATGAGAATAATTACTGGTAAAGTAAAACAATTAACCACAAAATATTTTACACACTTATAGTTCATAGAACAGACAGATATTTTACTAACTGAAATGGTATGTTACAAGTTGATTCTATTTAAAACATATTGGAAAGCCTCAAAAGTTGGAACATGTAACTCATAGCTTCAAGGTAACTTTACTTTATATTGACCACTATCTAAGTTTGGTTGAGATCTAACTGTATAGTTTGTATTAATTACTTTTTTAAAATCAACATGTGTAAATGATTGGGATACATATTTCCTTTCATGTGCTTGTTAGACACATGCTCTTAAGCAGGCCTGAAACTAATTAGATGGTTAGTGGTGCAAATCAAAACAACAATAGTGGAAAAACAGCTCATTTCTCTCACTTAATCACTTAATCTCAGGCTTCTTTTAGGCACTGTAGCTAAGTGTAGCAGAAAAGTACATGTCTGTCAGCTGCTCACCCTTTCTAGCTGGAGATTTCTCATTTGATGCCATTGAACACATTGCAAAACTGTCTGAAAAAACAACTTGGTGACTTTGGTTGTCTGGTGCTCACATGGTTACAATCAAACCTGGATCACTGTGGATTTCTTCTACTAATATCAGCAGATATTAAAAACAGTATTTTCTGATGTAAAATATTTGGTCTCCAGGGCCCTGTTCTTTGCTGTCTATTTTTCTCTAAGCATATTTCACATATTTAAATCTATGCTAAAAACTCACCTTTCTGCCTTTACTTGCATCATCGCTTATCCATCCATACCTCAGTCTTTGTACAGTGCCTCATCGTTTCTTGTGTCTCATTATCTATTAACATTTGTACTTATATGCCATGGTCATCCTGCTGAGAAATCAACAAATAGCCCTGCATTTCTCTAACCTTCTGTATTTGAGTTTGCTTCCTACAGGCTGCCAAGTGGTGCATGTTCTCTCCCTCTTTCTCCCTCTCTCTCCCTCGCTCCTTATCTAATGGCTTGCTGAGGGTTTTATTGTGGAAAGTGTTTTGTCTTTTTTAACCCTAACCCTTCTGGTAGAAAATACCCTGTTCTTGACATTAGGTTGGCTCCTAAGTGGGTTCCCTGACAATTTTCAAATGATGGTGATGAATTGCATCCTAAACTTTTCATGTGCAGGCAGGTAAAAATGAATTCCACTGGAATCTGTATGATCAGTAGTCATGGTTGGGGTCTTAATGGGACACTCAAGAATATCAAGAGTATCTGCACCACCTGGACAGTGTCCTGGGTTGTCTGTCAGACAAAAGGTGGGTAAAAGTGACATAGAAGTAGCCGACACAAATAGGTGAAAATTATGCAGAAACAATCAATAAATTTACATGAAATGGATGGTTATGTAAAGTATATGCACATATTTGTGTCTATATTCAGTGTATACGGTGTGTAGGAGTTTTATTTGACAGGGATGCTGAATATGAACATGTTAAACAGAGTGTATTTTAAACTGAACATATATTATTCAGAATTTGTGGGTAAGTGGATGTGTCAGTGTTGCAGGATTACAGACTGTATGTGATTTAAAGGTTGATCAGAGTAATGGCCTGTGTCTGGTTGTTTTGATGCACAGTGCTCTGCAGCACCTACCAGAGGGTAAACATTAGAACAGGCTGCATCCCCTGACTGAATATGAATCCAGAGTAGAGGACAGGTTTTATTATAGTTAGTGTGTAACTCTATGCATTGATTTCCCACCAGAAGACTTGCTTGCTGAAACTGCACCTACATAAGACCAAAGCTTTACTGACATTAATTTGCAATGTGACAGACAATATACAGTCTTGTGAATTCCATTTCATGTAAGGGAGGCTATACAACCATGCTTTATTCTCCAGGATCCTACATGCCTGTGTGGACCCTGAAGTGACATAAAAATGATTCAGATGGCTCAGTGATACCACGTGAAGTCTGTCACAGGTCACTTCTTGAAGGATCTCTGTTATATTTCTCTATATGAGACGCACATGGATCTGTAGCCAAACACCAATGGAAGAAACCAAATGAAGCAGGAAATGCATGGTTTAGTTCTCTGGCAATGGCCTTACAAAAATGAATGATCATCCACATCTAGTGCTAAATGAACGGTAGCCATAGCTTTATATGGAATTCTATCATACATTATATTTTACTGTTTACATTTTACTCAATTGTATGATAGGAGATCCATCTAAGTAAGCTAAGTTACCAGCAAATATCAATAACAAGAATTTACATTTACAACCAACACTGATACGTTTCAGAACAGAATATGCAAAAATGTTTTTAACAAGCATTTACAAGAAAATAATGAAGACTAAGAGTGTTGCTCTTGGTGATGGTACCACAATCCAAAAGACATGTACTTCAAATATAATAGCATGTTAACATTAGCTCATTACCACGAGCCAGAGAGTGTTTGAGTGGCCTGGGTGTCTTTTCTTCTGCAGACTGAAAGCTTGCATAGATAGCATAGTCAAAATAGCCAGAGACTGCAGGGTGCGATCAATGTGCAGACTACAGAACAGTATCCTGGAGTAGCAGATGAGGCAGAGGTGAGCAGGAGAACGTGTGGAGAAAAAACTGATTTGCTCTTGGCTCATACATCAGTTGCTACCAACAGAACTAAAAAAACCTAATGTGAATATGCACCGTTTGCTTTGATTTGACGAGTGCTGACAACACAGAGAGATGGTTTTAAACTTTGACAGCAGTGAGTTGATTGGGCCATAAAGGTCGTGGCAAAAGATGATTGGTTTAATTAAAAGAAGTGCCCCACTGTCAGCTGATGAAGTGAAAGAGAAGAGAAGGAGAGGCTGTAAATAATGGAGAGCATAAGATAGTCAGTCTCCCTGATTGAACTTCTGCTTAGCTTCATGTGGTAGGAGCTGCGCTTGTTTTTTGCTGCCTTGTTGTGCTTTTATCAGTGTAAAAGGGAGGATGTTCTTCATATTTTCCCTGGTAACAGGTTGGGAAGTTTTTTTTTAATCATGCAAGATTAAAGTAGCAAGTCAACACACAACATGACGTGTATGTTATTTTCACTTGAAAAAAAAAAAAGCTCAGAAATGTCTATTCTCAACCAGATTCTCCACCGTCATTCTCACCTTTTGAGAATCAAGCAGTGCAATGGTTTGACAGCCCAGAAAAGAGCAGACCACAACTCCAAGAACACAGCCAGCTCTGAAGAGCAGGTCAACATGACTTCCTGTTGGCTTCCTTCTGCTGGTGGAGCTTTTAATTTAATGACACACACATTTGAAAGTCATTTCAAGCAAATGTCTGGTACTTCAAGAGGTGTCATCTTTTCAAAAATATCTACAGACTCATCTGGTTTATAAAAGACAGTTTTAAGGCCCCTCTTTGGTTTAGATTGATCAGACACAGAAACATATGGATGACCTGGAGATAACAGTGATATGATACTGCACACATATACTGCGTGTATGTATTAATCTGAGTGAATTAGGTCTAAAACATATACTCAAAACTATCATCAAAAGTTCTTTCAGACCTTGCTAGTGGCATCATCATAAAAGGGGACATTCACCTAACAGAGAAAACAGAAAACAGAAAAAAGTGTTAACATAAGGTTGTCTATACATCAAATTTGAACTAAATTACTCTTATGTAACTTATCTCTCAAAGCAAACATACACATGCTGTGTAAGTGACAGGATGAAGAGGGACCCGTCACAGATATTAATCTATATTAAACCTTTGTGTTAGGTCACTTTCTATAAAAAACATTTGAACAACATGTGAATAAATGACTAATAATGTAATGTAAATACAGTGAGGTGTCTTGGATAATATGTCAGGAAGAAATGAAAAAGAAAGAAATGTAAAGGCATATTTCTGTACAAACGAGGGTTAAAACAAGAAAGTCTTTCTTGGAGTCTGAGCAGATGAACCTCAGAGTGTCAAAGTAGAGAAGATATAGTGTGTTAGGAAGTGGACCACCATCACACAACTCACCTTAAGACTCAAAATACTGTGTGAGAGCACTTTCTAACCCCCAGTCAGAAGACATCTAATTGCTAATCTATAATCCTTTTAATACGCTTTTGCCTTTTTCCGATTGATCCTTTTCCAACCGGAACAGCAGCACCGGGGGCTACATTAATCCTGTTATTGAAAGCCTGGAGTGTGGCTCTAGAAATCCAAATAGCTCTTTTACCCTTGTCACCCACGCTCCCCACACCTCAGGTTTCCTGTTATTGTCTGTAATTGATAACCCCATCAAAATGAAACAAAAGAAACACAAGACAACAACGGCTTTGTTCGACAGCAAAAGAGAGGTATTTTTTCTACACTGTATCCGTTGACAAATCTGTCGTGGAGCAATATTTACTGCTGTCTGTCTGAACCAAAACTCTTCACAAGTCATGTGATTTAACTGCATGTAAGGTGACTGGGTAAATGTTAAAGGACTTCCTCTTGCTGAGCACCCAGCATGTCCTCATGGCCTCCACACGAGTTTAGTTCTGTTTGAGTTTCAGTCTGTTTCAGGTCACACACACTTTTATCAATCCATGCAGGCCTCACACCAATGAATACATCCATATTTCCCTGTGCCACTTTTTTCATTAATTACATAAATGTATTTAATATGTGTATGAACTTTCTGTTGTTAAAAAGAGAAATTTTAACACATTATATAACTGTTTAACTGATTTCTCCATTCATAACTAACAGAAGAATAATATAACATATGTAAGATGGTGTATCCTTATTTATCTATTTTATACCTGTTATAACTAACAATACTTACCTCAGTTTCCACAAATGCACATATTAGAAGTAGAATCAGAAACTGGTAAATGTATAAGCCAAACATAATGTTGAATATGTTGAATATTCTAGACACTTTTTGTAATAAAGAGCTGACACTGAGTAATAGCCATACAGCCACTGAATGGATGAATCAGGCACAGAAAGTAGCTTTAATTTTAATTTTTTACTTTTGAATTGTCATATGAATATTTTGCTTAGTCCTGGATTCTAAATAATAAAATATTGTATAAATTAGATCTGATGATCATAACACAAAGGTCACCATCACCATTGTTTGGGTTTGTTGCAAAGCTGACTGCCTACCTGTAATTTCAAGCATCCACATTACATAACTAATGGAGCAACCCTTGACTGGCTGCTAGTTCATTTTGAGACAAAAGTGATTGCTTATCTTTGGTATCCTGGATTTTCTTTCTGAATTTTTTAAACTCAGATTTGAGATTGAGATGCTTGTCGTAAATTCTTGTCATTATTCACACATTCATTTTGCTCAGTGTTTATGTCATGTATCTGGCCTCTTTGAGTGAAACCTTACAACACCTGGCTAACCACGTAACAAACGTGGAGCAACACCAACCAGATTCTCTGCTCATTGTTCTTGAGGACCTCAGCTATGACGTTCCAACATTCAGACAGCACATTAAGTAATCCACCAGGAATACAAACATACTGGACCACTGCCATACTGTTTACTGTATTTCCCATGCAGCTCTGGGACTCTCTCTTCTTGTCCTGGCTTTATCCTGATCTAGGTAACGACTGTCAGATGATGGACCACTGAAGCAAAACTGGACTTACAGACCTGCTTTTACTGCACTAACTCGAGCAGGTTCATATGGCAACCATGCAGCATATATGCTGAGAAACCTGAGGGACTGTACCTTATCCTGCAACACCTGGATTCTCTAGAGACATATGCATGACCATTTTAAAGATTTTATCTTGGTGTTCAACATTACCATGCCTACATCATTGTCAGACCCTCAAGCAAAGTCAAGCAGTTAACTACGGCATCCTCCACCTGTCAGAGGATTGCTGACTTCCTGACAGACAGGAGCAGGTGAGTCTAGGTAGCATCAGATCTAGCACCTACACAATCAGTTTTGGTACTCTTCTGCCTCTTTATGAATGAGTGTACCTCAGGACACCCATCTGTTAAACTCTTGAAGCTTGCAGACAAAAAAGACAATCTGCATACAGACGGAGGGCCGAACAGCTGGGCTTCTGGTGCTGTTAGTACAGCTGGAAGCTTAACTTGCTCACACCTGTGGAGAGGATAATAGATTAGGAGAGGCCCAACACTGCGCACCTCCGCCCCCGTCTCCATGTTGAACTGTGTGTCCTGTGGAAACCCTGGATATCTGGGATCCATAATCTCCCAGGCAAGAATCCAACACAGAGCATCCAACACCATCAGTAAAAAAAAAACTAGTAGAGGGTGTTCGTCCTACACCTGGTGATGACCTTCTTGAGGAGCTGCTGATCTAATTTTACATTGTTCAGTCTGTTTTCTGGACATGGACTAGATTTACCTCAAATCTTTAAACTCCTCAAAAGAAGAAGTCCTGGTCCTGCAGGGTCAGCACTTCTCCTCTCCTGCTGAAAATAGCCTGAGCTCAGTCCTGTTTTGCCCTCCCATGTCATTTAACAGTTTGTGCCAAACAAAAGTCGCTCTCCATAGCTTCTCTGAGCTCCAACCAAACCAAAGATGCAAGTCTCCCGATACCTGTCAGCCTGGTATTCATTTGACAAATAGGGTGCAGACTGTGTTTTCTGACCTGCCTGCCAGCCTTTTCTCCAGGACCTTCTCCAGCCAGCAAATGATAAACTTTGTAGGTCAGACATGAAAGAAATGGATGAAATGCCTCTGAAGGCAATACATTGCTAAAACCCTGATAGGCCTCCAGCATCAGTGGGAACATTTTCATTAACAAAAAAATAACAATGACTCACGGCTACACATATTCTAAACTCTTTATTTTGGCAAGTAAAGACAAAATAAACTTCTCTTTGATTTAAATGTGTGAAAAACACAAATGTTTCTGATGTCGCCGGCACTTGAAAACATGATCCCTGGAGTCTGCAACTCAATCCGCCAGCGAGATTCTTTGTCCTCCTGATTCAACCAACCACCATTCCCATACACTTTTGTCCAGGGTATCGTCCAGACTCTGTTGTGTCTGTGAATGGGTTCAGTCTGTACAATTCAAGTCTGCTTGAAGATCCTCCAGAGATTCACTATCCTACTGCCTGGAAGTCCTCTCAACAGGTTTACAAGACTTTAATTTCTGCCTATAAGCAGGAATATCCCATTGCAGCATGGGGGATGATATGATAGCAAGTGAATCAAAATTCATCAGAACTAAACTGGATACCCCGAAACACAGAATATCCACAAAGGGCAATACTTCAGAAGTCCATACAGCCACTGCACAACCATGCAACAACCAGCAAAGGAAATGAGTTAGGCTAATCTTATCACAAGCCTTTACACACTATTGCAATTCAGAATAAAAATGCACAGCACTAAAAAAAGGTCCTTCAAACTGCAGACAGATCATAAGCATGTCTACCAATGAGAAGAAGTACAAAGCCCCCTTTTGCTACCAGCGCTGCCTCCTGTGGAGCCATGGACTCTACTGTAGGAGGACACTTACGTTGTATAGCATCATAGGTAGAAGGCACTTACTCACCTTTCCCTGTCTCTGGGTATGTAATCCTGTTTTCTAACACAGGAGTTGCTCCCTTGCTTGGCATGTTGGCAACACTAAATGTTGTGAACACCTCTCATGTGCCCATGTGCTACCTGGTCACTCAGTGCACACATTCCTGCATTACCCTCCATACCTTCTGATGCAGGTGATCAAACAGTACTTGCAAATTCCACTGACCTTTGAGAGCCTTCAGTGACCAGCCACCATCTCATTTGAAAAACAGGGTCACATTGCCCTGTAACTCAGAAAGTATAGATGTTTCTTTAAGCTGTATGGTGAAAAAAGACCAGTAAAAAAGTAAGAACCTTATTTTATTTTTGCATTGAAATATTTTCAATTTTGCCAAAATCTGCTCCCTGATTTCCATTGTCCAGAAGGATGGTTCTCTCATCTGACAATGCATTATATCCCATAGCAAACTAAATCTAAAGAGAATGATTAAATCATGTTTTCTTAATAACACAATATCACACTAACTAAGTCTCAAAAACAAAAGTTATTATATCTTTATATTTCATTTTATCTTTCCGTCTATCTTTCTATCTCTGCCTGCACTTTGGCTGACTTGATTACAAGTGCCCAATCAGAGAGCTGAACAGCCACTTGCCCTTGTTTAGTTGGCTCATCGAGGACCTCATCAGGCATTCAATTACTTTCCTATTGGACAACTCAGAAGGAAATTATTTACCTCCCATTTACGTTTGGTGTCCTGTGAGGGCTGATTTGCAGCAATGCTGCTAGATTGACTTGTATGCAAAACATTAATGGATGTTCTTGCAGCCCAAACTGAGCTCTTAAAATGTATTTGAACTATTTTAAAAGACTTTTTAATATTTTGTGAGACATTACATCATTACATTTCAGGCAAATGTGATTTTCATACCAAATTCATACCACAGCATCACTAGCTTGAGATAAAGGGCAACAGTAGTCTCAATAATATACAATAATTGTACTAAGGTAAAGCCATTAATTTGACAATAATTCACTGATGCTTAAAAGTGATCCCTGTAGAATATTTAAATGATAGCTATTCAAGCATTTCCATTTCAAGTTAGTGCAGTATTTCCTTATTTAAATTTCACTTCTGCTGCTGTTATGGCTGCAGGCAGAGTATTTCATAGTAAGTGTGAGTGCTGAGTGCAGCATCATTTATCTTTTTATGGGCTTAGCAGATAATGAACTTTAACTTAATAGTATTTCTCTACAAGTGTGGAAAATTGCCTTCTTTCTTATGCATTTCCATAGCACATGTGTATAATCCCCCCTATTACCAAACACTTAAGCCTGACCCCTGAGGTCATACTGATGTGCGGAGAAAGTGACCTGCCCTGCATTTGACTCCCCAGTGAGCAGAGCCACACTCTTCTGCTAGCACTGAGTTCATCTGCCAAAAAGTTTAAGAGGATGAGCAGTTTACAGTAGTTATGGCAGGAAATGTGCTTAAATTAAAAAAAGAAGGAGGAAGTAAAAAGGTCAAAGAGATAAGACCTTGAAGGGATGTGGCAAAGAGGGGTGTGTACCTCAGCAGGTAATTAATTCTAGATTAAAATGCTACATGTTTCATCAGACATTTTCCAAGGCCCTGAGGCAGTGCTCTTTCAGACACAATCAGTATTAATTAAATTGTTTTCCATAGTGTTATTGAACTTTTAATAAGTATAACAAACACCCTTTGAGAGGCCCTTATATCTGCCTTGAAAGCTCTCTTCAGTCCCCTGGGAAATATATATCATTAAATATGAGGGTAACCTTTATCTCCGTGTCATTTCGGACTCACTGATGTAGGTCTAATGGAATTTGGAAATGAGAGTAGGAGGGGGTTTAGAGTTTGATAAAGTTTGTCATGATGCATTAATCCAGGTGAATTACACTGATGTGCCTATTATATAGTCATCATGTGTTAAGTAATGATTATGTGAAAACCTAGTAGGTATTTAAAGGTGTTCTGTGCCGGGGACATGAGTCAGTGTTTCAGCAGTGTCAATCTTGTGGAGGGGTTCCACTGATCGTTGATCAGGAGAAGACTGAGGAAATTATATAAAATATTACAGATGACAGAACAAATTACAGAATAAACGACGATATAATTTAGGGTTTGACAAATAAAGCTTCAGTTGTATATGAAAAAAATGCAGACAACTATGTTTTTAACTATTAAGTATTTTTATATTGCTAATTGCCTTTAGCTTCACTCTCATCCCTGCTGTTTTCAGCACCTTCCAGTGAAACACCTCAGATAAAACCAGAGCACACTATCTGCATACTGCTCTGGTTTAGAGGCATGACTGAGCGATAGAGCGGTTGAAAAGAATCAGTTGTTACCTTAAAAGTTAAGAACTTTGAGGCAGAACTTGGCAATAGGTAATCAGTCAGCAAAGGCAGACATGCAGGACTAGGAACAGTCTGTGATCTGCAAGAGGCAGACATGAAGCAGCAATGCAGACTGAGCAATATGACTCGGTCTGTTTTTTAATCCTGCAAATGAAATAGAGGTGGTCTGAGTTCAATTGCAAAAACAGCCATGCATTCCTAAAATGCATAAATGAAAGCCAGTTTGATCAATATATATGATAAGATATATCTTATTGATCCCTAGCAGGTAAATTTGATGGCTGTAGCTGCACAAGAACAGAAATAAATACAGATACACATACAGAATACCAGAAATAAAAAAAAAAAACTATGCAAGTTTTTGGAAACAAAGTGACACTGGAAAGTGAAAAGATCAACATGAGCAGCATCAATAAATCTGCATAAACAGTGTGCACCAGACTAAAATATAATTATATCAAGTAATGGTACTTTTTGTTTGCCTGTAGTCTGTCTGTAGGTGATGTGGAGATCTAACAGGGCTCATCTAAAACACAGGGCTGAGGTAAAAATGACATGAACTGAGTCCAAGACAAATCTGAGTCCAAGCAGTATCATAAATTAGTCAAGACTTAGTGCAAAGTCCAAATAGCTCCAAATGTGTAACCCTAAAGACCCTATGAGCATTTGTGAATGGTCAATTAACCTTGATAAACATTACTTGTAACTTAAGCTGACGCACACACACTTCACATAGACGTTTATGGTCAAAGTTGAATGAAGGTGAACTTTGATCTGCAAGTATGCCAAAACCAGACAGAAATTTCACTGACACAGGAAAAACATGCTGGAACTTATCATTGTTATGAATGGGGGCAAAGCAAATGTTACAAAGCAGGATGGACAGTGGAACCATGGATGGTGCTCGGTGGTGCAGTGACCCATGACACACCAGTCCCACGAGTCCCATGAGAGACACTTTACTGAGCACTGCCATTAAAACCATCTCCATGGAAAGTTACCTGCAGCCTCGAGGCTTATTTTCTGAAATTATTTGTTGGAACAAAATGTCCCGTCCCTGCAATGCACAAAATGCCATAAAAAAGAAATAAAAAGCACACCTTCAGTTTATTTTTGCCCTTTGAAAATGTCATGCAAATACTCATGCGTCAGTCACAGTCACAGGTAATATTCAGAGACTAATGTGTTCTGTTTAAGAGGGAAGGTGGTCAAGCTCCTGCTGAGGACAAATATGCCAGAAGTGGAGTGAAAGACTGTCTTTCTGCAGAGCAGGCCAGAGAGATGCAAGAATTCTGAGATATCTGAATAACTAATCCAGAGGAACATTTTCATTGTTCTAAAGAGACATTAAGGGACCTCTGTCTGACAACTCCTAAGAACCTTTTCACACCCAAATCCAACAAGGCCATGGATGGAGAGCAGAAATATGATATTTGAGTTACTATTGTATGAACATTTCTGTTAACTGATTATTTTAAGTTTAGATCAGCACTGGTAAATTTAAGTGTCCTGGAATCAGTGTGTTGGGCATTTCTTCATCTCTTCAGCAGTTTCTCTAAAAACACCAAATGAAGCCTTGGACAGCAAACATTTTAATGAAGTAAATATCTTGTCCGACCTGAAGTGAACCTTTTTCTGCCACTTTGAATTCCATATGGATCTTCCAGAAGCTTGCAGGAAGTGACAGGCAACAGTTTGGAGAGGAGTTGTAATGGCCGGTGTTTAATTGTGAAGATTCATAAGTGATTAATGAAAACTAATATTTCATGGCAATTAAAATGATTAAAGCTGGAGGGCTTTTTGCTGTTAGTCTGAATCGCTGAAGGAATGAGGTGGCAACAAAGCTGAGAAGTAAATTGCATTAGTAAGTTGAGGAAAACTGTATTAAAATGCAAATGTACAGCTGTTAATAGTTCTTCAAAAACCAATAATCCCCCACAGTCAGTCATGTGTCAAAATGGTTAATGGAAAAATATCCCAGAGGCACGCAAGGTCCTTTTTCTATTCCGCTTTTGATTAAAGCAGAAATTCTGTTCAGGGAAAAGCGCAGTTTAGGTCAGGATGAGATTGGCAAAGATGGCTTAATGTGGGCAGGATCCCAAACTCATTGTTCTGATGCTCTGATTTCACAGATATGTCTTCTCAGGGGAAGAACCCTTATCATAAACAAGGGGACTCTAGGATGCATATCAGATCTGCAGTTATTACAGACATTCATCATACAGCTGAGTGGGACACAACCTGTGCAGGGAAATATTGACATGAGATGATGTTATGTGCTGCTGAATAGAGAGGAGGCAGGTTCCACTGGAAGGACCAACACTGGTAAACACATGTTGTTTTTCTTAATTATAGCCACTGATGAGGAAGTCGTATGAATAAAATGTCCTGAGCCAGCAGAGGGAAGAAAGTATTTTGTCAGATTTACTGATTAGGCAAATTAAAAAATGGTCAATTACATAACTGGCTAAAGAGTGGGTCATACTTCATTTCATGGCAGATTAAATCCAAAGTCTACTTATTCACATAATTAGATATTTATAGTGGATAAACTGTCTCATCTTCACATTTATTATGGTAAAATGCACAAGTATATAACCCTTACACCTGTTTTATTAGCAACATTTGTTATACAAGACATAATAGCAACTGGCAAAGCTTTATTTTTGTACAATGAAGTAAATTACATTCTTCAGTTATGCTTAAAAACTACATAACCAAGAATTAAGAAAAAAAAATCACAATGTTACATCTAAAGCCCCATTACAGTTTCTAAGACAGGCGTTATTGTACTACATGTCGACAATGTGGTCCTTTATTATCAAAGGTATTCAGTAGGCTACTGCTTTTGGACAATACTGTCAATATTACCATCAAGTAAGGCGGGTCAATGAGCAGGACTTGATTCCATCCATTCATCCATCCATTTTCTTCCACATATCCGGGGCCAGGTGGTCCCTCTCCCCAGTAATGCATTGTTGGGTGTCGGGAACATTAAACATCATGACGCCGAACACATTAGAGCACCTTTACAGTCTCTGATGATGTTGAAGTCATGTAACAGTGGCGTAGTTCATTTATAGCCTAATGTTTCCTTGTTATATCCTGCGATTGCATTAATGCTTCAAAAGTCATAAAATTGGTGTTTATTCCTAAGGATTATCTTCCTTAAAAAAAACAAGTAAGTATGATAAACATAAACATTTGTTCTCCATAGAGATATTTTTTTTCCTGCAACAGTCCAGAACCCATCAAAGTTATTTGCTGTCTCTGTTTATGGCACAAATGATTTGACTTGTTCCTTTAATTCACATCTACATTGCTTAAAGAAACGTCATGACTGATTATATAAAAATGATGTTCACTGATGTTCAAACAACAGTAAGTAAGATGGACTATGACTGTGTTTGTTGTAGCTCTACGCGTCATTTTAACTTTCAGAGCAAACTTTGTAGAGACTGTAGAGAAACTGAAGAGAGAGAAATATGTCAGGTTGAAGTCTTTGCTTATATTATGGTTCTTTCTCTGCCCTAACCATCGTCTGTTTGTCATCATCACAACTTTCCCTAACCTTACTTATCCTGTAGTTAGCATTCAATAGATTCATATTTAGCAGAAATAAAATCAAATCTTTGGCACCTTAACATAAAGAGAAGTTAGCTGAAGTTTTGCAGAGTTGTCCCTTATAAACATCCTGTCTGGTGTTTCAGAATGCTGGGTTAGGGCTTAGTTAGTTATTTCGACAAAAACTTTTTGATTTGGAAATATGAACATCAGGTCAAGCAACTGGCCAGTCTCTCTTGAATCTGTGCATGAAATGATTCATTAGTTAGTTAGTTCAGTATCATCTGATTTTTTTCTGTAACAACCACTCTTAAGTCTCTATTAGCTAGTTTATACTTTATGTTGTTTATTTCACACATAGTGCTCAGTGTTTCTTTCCTTCAGTTGTTGTACCTTTTTATCTAACTGTTAATCATCAGCGTTAATATCCATATAAAATATAACACATGGGTCAACGTGAAAATCAAATCAAATATTTCCTCTATGGCACTGCTGTAATGTAAAATAGGTAAACAGGAAACAAAATGTATATAAATAAAAAATGAACAGTATTTTTTTTTGTGTGTGTGTATGACAGTATTTAGCCAAATATAATGAAATCCCTACTGGCTTGTTAAAAGTGAACATTGAGGGCAAAGTTTTGGAGGCAGCTCCTTAATGAGGACAGCTCTAAAAGCACTCTACGGACCGCCAATGAACACACAAACCTGGCATCCACTTTAATTACTGATAAGTTGTGCGCCAGCTAAAGACAGCGGATTTCCCTCCCCCAGAGCCCCTAATCTGTTTAAAGCCGACTGCTGATCCAAACTGCCGAGTCGGAGGATTCGATGGCAGGTGCCACTGTGAAGTCCCAGAACAGACGCTATCAGTCTCGCATCCCAATCTCCACATCTCCAAGGGACTGAAATACAAGTTCACCTCTATGTGTCCAGCTTTCTGGCACACTCGATTATTAGGAAATCTGCTCGATCACACATGGTGCGAAATCAGAGGAAGATCCAAGAAGTAATTATAGTCAGGCACGGAGCTTATGTGTTTTGGGTCTCTTTTACTGTGGAGGCAATGTGACGCTTTTCACAGACTGTTTACACACACTCTGTTTGTACACTATACACATGAGAAATATGGAAACTGCGTCATCTGTCGTAATACAAATCAAGTACTTCATAGTCCTTTCTTCAGCCTCAAGAATCACATAGTTTAATATGGAAATACATTTTATGGGTGAATATAACCTGTTATACTTCTTATCCACTTACACAGCTGATGCACATTTGAAGTACACAAGGCAAAGATTATATAAATTCTGTGTGCTGACATGCACAGGGTGGGGTAAAATATTTATCACTGCCCAACATTTGATAACTAATCAAATTCTGTCTGATTGGTCGCTGAGTGGAAATTTCCACAACAGTGAATGGCTGAATATTGGGGTATTGTGCATGCTGCAAGAATGATAGAACGGTAACCTTAATTTCCTTGTTGTCTTTTTGCAGCATTTGTTCGCAGCTCTTGGTTTAGATCTGACACTGACTCATTTTAAAGCTGTCTTAAGGGCCGAGACTGTAACTGGCATCGTGTAAGGTCTGTTGTGGCAGTCGTGTACTTTATTGTTTATGTCGCTGAGGAGTGTCTTTGCAGTTTGTTGGAAAATGTAAAATTGACATGGAAAAAGCAACAAAAGCACCTTTAAAAGACAGAATTTGTGACATTTAGTTGATGTTTTTTTTTTTAGAGATCATCTAAGCTCGGATCTTGTACTTATTTCATGAGCAGGTTTAGTCTGATAGAGGGATGTTGGAATGGGAGAAGTATAAATGATCTGATGTTAATCAAGTAGTTTATTTTACATGAACATAAATACAGGTGTCTTGTCATAAGATTAAAATCATTTTCAAAGGTTTCCACACGGTGTGTTTTGAAAGGTGTGTAAGTCTGTGCCATCTGGCTGCTTCCAAGACACAAGTGAATATAACTTACTGGACATGTGGACTGTGTATCTTGCAATTTGTCAGTGAATAGCATTTTTTAAAGTTCATATCTATTTGTTTTTGAAAATGTATTTAGTGAATTGTTTGATCCCACCTCCAGTTTTTGCCCAGCAGCCAGAAGAAGATGTGATTAGCCTTCTGCTCTGCTTATATTAGCATGTCGGGCCAGTTAATTTGATGACTGTACATAAAGGGCCTGTTATGATGCCGAGCTTTGTAACTGGGTTTGTAAACTGGTAATAAACAGGACTCTGACAATTACATGTGTTTTCTTTCACTGCATACTGATAGGTACACTGGATGAGTGTTGTCACTGAAGCACCTGTAGAATATTTCACCCTGGGCTGAGGGTTAGGACATTGAGTTTTGCATCCAATTAATGACTGTTCAGACCAAAATGAGCTGCACCATTCAGGGTCAAAATAAAAAGAAAACACATGTAATAGCATATTGTAAGTCAATCCAGTCAGTTTGATTCTCTTTGTGCTGCTCAGGTGTCCTGTCAAATTTATCAGGAACAGATAACTACTTTGTTGTAATACACTGTATTACTACTCACTGGAGTCTGGTGTCCTTCCAATATCTGACCGTTTGTTTGATATGTAACCAGATAAATAATTAGTCACTCAATAAGACTCACAGAAATAACTCACACATACCAACATTCGATTGATAAAATGTACTGTATTCTTTAATTCATATGTACATCTCTAAGCCCCACCTTCCCCCCAATAAAGAAACTTTCAATGAATACTTTTAATATACTTAGTAAGTTTTACAGCTTCTGTACAGGATTGCTGTTTTCATGAAATTCACATCTAGGTCAGCAACATCATTTTCTAGTTTCTTTGTGGTAAGAACAAGCATAAATGGAGTGAACAACAGGACTGAGTGGGTAAGGGGTAAACACACAGCTCATGGGAGGCATGTACAGAAGCAGAGCAATTGGGATCAACTATGTACAATACAAACCATTCATACAAATTAGGCTCTAAGATATAGAATTCAATACACTACATTTGATATATTAAGTGACAATGAGCAAGCCCCATCCCCCACGAGCAATCCACAGATCAATCAGTCAGGTAATCAGACATTCAATTAGCCAAGAATGAAGCAATCATCCCACAAACTCAATATCAAGCTGACGACAGCTGAAGATTGACAGCGTTACAGTATCTGAGCGTGTTAACACATTTTCTCCCTCGACTGAAAGCTGCCTGAGGGAGAAGCCTGCCCAGTTCCAGCTCACCCCTACACAGGCAAGACCAACATTTCTAAAAGCATCAAACTCACATTTGAATATTCACTGTCCTTTTCAACAGCTTTGCAGGTTTTTTTTTTTATGTCTGACGTCTGATTTAAAAAAAAAAAAAAATTTCAATGAGGAGTTATTTTCATTTTCCAGTTAAGTAGGTTAAACTGCAGAGCATAAATAGCACAGCAGGGGCAAACAGCCCATATGATGTCCAGAGAGGTAATGCACTGTATATGAAATATGGTAATTAAAAAAAAAGGAAAGGAAAGTCATTAACATCTGTTTTGAAAGGAAGTGTGAACTAAACATAAAGCAAACAACAAAGGGCAAAGTCATTAAACCTGCGCTTTGCATCTAATAACAATCCCAAAAGGACTAATAAGCCTCTGATATCTACACGTGGTTCAACAGGAACAAAACACAATGCTGAGAAAATAAGGCAAACAAACAAACAACACAAATTCTAACTGATAACAATCTGAGAAATCACAGAGATTTTCGGGTCATTTTACAGTCATATATATCACTTTTTAACAGTTAAAAGTAACTGCCCTCTCTGAAAAATTCCAAACGTTAATCTGGGAAATCAGTTGGGATGGCTGACACTCTGGTATGGACATGTTTAGGGACAGTGCGGCTAACATACACATCTCTCTGGGAAGGGTCGAGGCCCCAGTCTGTGCTCTACTCATCCACTTTTCAGTATGTAATTGCGAGGGAACGTCAGCCGGAGGGGAAGTAAGGAGTGTCACTGTGGTAGTTGTAATCCGGGCAAACTTTCTGCACCAGTTTGTAGTCGGTACTGTAGAAGGAAATGAAGATGCAAATGACTTTGAAAGGTTTGGAACAGAGCCAGGAGACGTGGCTCTGGGTCTGCTCCTGGTAGCACGTCTTGGATGGGTCGAAGTTGCAGAGCGTGTTCTTGGCACCCTTCTCCACCTTCTCGTACTCTATACGGCAGTTGAAGGACTTTGAGTCCTTGGCGTCGATGACAGACTGTTGCGCTGCCACGTCGAACTCCACTATCTTGGTGGGCGGGACCAAGCTTACAGACACGTTGCCCTGGCCTGTGGAATTGTGGCGAAAGTAGACACTGAAGGTGCCGTTGCCGTGATCCACGATCTTTCCAGTGATCAGCAGGTTGAGTTTGACCGTTTTGATGTTGGAGTGGAAGTCCCCCCAGCCAAACATCTTCTTGAACTTCCCTGTCTTGACCATTGGCCGCCGTTTGGCTCGTGGCCGCGAGTCCTGCAAGTCTGTGGAGTTCCTCAGCCAGTCCCACAGGTCCTGCTCAGAGTAGGGCTCTGGAGTGTCATAGCGAAGGTCCAAGGCTGTGCTGTTCTCTTTGCCATGTAGAGTCTGTGACAGCAGCCTACTGATGGACATATCCTTGCTGCTTTCTGTCCATATATGCTTTAGTGTGGATTTGGATTTGACAATGTCCGACTTTGAGGCATGGGCACTTGTAACCTGGGGAAAAGAGAAAAGACACATGTCAGCTATAATGTGTTTAAGGTGACAGACTTAATGCTAGATTTAAGTGTATTTACAGCCCTACTAATCACAGTTATGATGTCCTTTGTTCTATACTGGCATTATTTGAATATTCATATTTAAAATGATCCATTTTTCTGTTCTTTTAATTTTGACATCACTGTGAGTCTCACAAATGTGTTAAATAACCTTCATAAAATGCTTTGTTGTACATCCACATTTTCTAGCTGGGTTTGCAATGTCCTTGTAATTCCAAGTTTTCTTTCCAATTATAATTTATACTAAATTATAATTGGAAATAAAGAAATAGCTAATTTCCAATAAATGAATTGTAATAAACTGCAGGTATAACCCAGAGTATTTCAGTCGGTGCATATCAGTGCAGCAGGACATGGAGAAATGTGAAATGTGAAAATGTGAATCAGTATACAGCATACAATTAACGGTATATGGAAGATAAAGTTATCCAAAATAATTCACTAATGAAAACATAAAAAAATCCTTAGGCTTAGATATCCAGTTGGTACATTTAGGAGATCCTCCAAATCTCACCCACTGAAAGTGCTCTTATTTTGAAAATTAGAGTGAGTACTGACTCTGGATCCGCCCCCTCTCTCTACACCATGCTGCAGCTCGCCTACAAATTCATTCAGTCTAATTCTTTATTTTCATTCATCTCTGTCTGTCTGTTTACTTATCTTCATGTAAAGTGGTATTTACAGAAAAGTGTTAGCTTATAGGGCAGAGCCTGTCCAGGAGAAGTGACTGAAGCTCTGTTCTGATTGGTTGTTTTTCTGTTTTGTTATATTGACCAGTAACAAATCTTTCCAAATCCCCCAAATTTTCTAACATCTAGCTGTTGATGGTAAGAAAGTCTCTAGTGTCCTTCGCTCAGGGCACAATGATGAAACATGGACATGCATCTTTAAAAAATTTGCCTACTAGTTTATTGTGCTCTTGTTTAATAATCCACATTACCAGTGCTGCTAGTGTCCCTTTACAGCATCTCTTTTATACAGTTTCAAGGGAATGGGTGGGTGCATGGACGTCGTTAGGTCCATTTTAGCGCCACCCCCCCCCCAACAAGATTCCTAAGCCCCCCTATAGTTTTGGGTAAAAAAAATGTTCAATATATTTTTTTAATTAGTGCAGACATGCAATTGACTTAACACGAACTAGCAAGGAAATAAAACTATAAAAAGCATAAAAGTTATCGCTGTGGTTCTGAGCCCTCATTGGTTACTAGCTAAGGCCAAATGCATGGCACCTTCCTTACTTTTTTTTTATTTGTGTTTTAACTCATCCTGTAGTAAGCAATTAAATATTGAAGGCTGGTTTTGAAATAGCACAGAAATAAACTTCACTATCAGTTTAATCCCATTTGTTTGTTTGATATGTGCTCTGAAAAGTAACCATCCCCCAAAAGGTTAACGTATTTTGTATACTCATTTGGCAGAATAAATGTTTGAGAAATATTCATTTGTTCAGATTTCACGAGGATTTTAAAAGCACCTAGTTGTAACTAAACTAATCAACTTAAAGGACCACACCATTTCCTCCTGTTCAGTGCATTAGACTGAAATAAATCTTATATTTATAAAGCTTTATTTGGAAATGTAACATATTTAATTATTAATGGATATATTTGCAAACGTCTTTCTTCATGCTTCTAATGAACTGATTGACTGAGGCTTATTTTTAGTGAAAAGAAGATATCCTGAAGGAAAAGAAAGGTACCATATAACAGGTTAAGATAAATGTTGTTCAAACAATGAATTAATTGACGAAGCCTTTGTAGGTGCAATGAAAAATTTTCAGTGCACATAGCTCGCACACACACAGTCCTGGGGCTAAGCCCCCCTATCTCTCAATCCTAGTGACGTCCCTGGGTGGGTGAGAAGGAGGTCTCCCTTCAAGGCCCCAGAGAGGCTTGAACCGGCCCTGCCAATATAAAAACCCTACATCTGCACTGGGCTTATGATGAGTCATAAGATGGTACTTATCTATATCATTGAGCAAATATTGATTTCCACATTCAAGCATGCCATTTTCTATGAAACTGATCCATCAAATGTAGCATGTGGTTGGAGTTAATTCATTTCAAATTATGAGAGCAGAGAACTCCAAGTTGTGAATTATGGGCAGCAAGCTGAGCAAGAAAGAGAATACAGCTATCAAAGTAAAACATATCGCGCCCTCTTTCACACAGAGGGAGTTTCCACTGGCTCACACAGATAAATGCAATGGATGTTCAGTGGGTAAAGACTGGACTATTAACTAAAGAGTGTTCCTTAAATTGATGATTGATGAACCCAAGGGTTTTCAGTATTTAGCGCCGGTGAGTAGAATTAGGCTCATACAGGCTCCACTGGAGGTATGTGACATTGATTGCCTGATTTCTACTGTACAATGTGACAGCACATCCGTCTTGCTGAGGTTTTTGAATTTTGCAGGTTGCCCCCAGGATCGATACTTGGAAAATAAGGTTTCGCTACCAATTAGTTGGCCCTTCGAACTGAATTGCCTCACAGTACGTCTCTCAACACTATGGGCACATACGAAAAGGACAATATACCTGTACTGTAAAGAATGTCGCAGACTGGGCAGCAGAAGAAAAACAAAGATACAATTCAGAGTAGACAGTGGGTTTTAAATAAAATCTGAAAAATGAATGATTTTGTTGAACTAGTTCAGAAAAAAAAGTCAGCCTGTTGTATCACAGTCTGGTATATACAGGCGCCTTTTCTACAAACCACCAGATAGACAAAAACACCTGTCACCATGACAACTACATGCATCAAAGATGGGGACTGTACTCTCAGAATGAGTATTACAAATGCACAACCAAAAGAAGACAATATTTCACTTACAAAAGCTACAATACTTAAATGTGAGCAGAACAAATACACATTCCCATGAAGGATAAAACCAGAGCAAAATCAAAAATGAACTCTTATTAGCCACCAAGCTTTGGATTTCACAGGCTCAGCTCAGTGAATAAAGACTTAATCTAAGGAAGAGTAACATTCAAAGACAATTTATTACACTCATATCTAATTGTACAGGAAATACACACAGTTAAATAATAGAAAGAAAATCAAAAGGAAAGAAACAAACATAAGCTGACTGAAGTTAACAGCACACGAGTGGAGCTGAAGACAATCTCAGAGGATCTATCTTTAGCCTGAAGGGTTAAACGCAGAGAGCACTTGTCTGAGTAGGACACACACACTCAGCAATCATTTCCTTTTCAAACAGGTGAGGTGGCCTTCTCAGACTGAAGAATATGCCAGCTTGGTGGAGGGTGAGGATTACATTGGAATGAATTTATGATAATGTGCCTGCTTATGAAGAGGTCCCTTTTCTCACAGTGTGTTCGAGAGAATTTATTTCACAAATGAACATAAAAACAGAAGACAGTGACTTTGGGCGGAAATCTTTTTTTTGTTCTTAATATTCATAGATATCCAGAGCATGCAGCCGTACAAAATGACAAAAAAAATGATGATACAAACCAGCAGTACAGCAGCATCAGACCTTATTTTATTTCATCTTAACCAGCAGCGGAAGGCAATGTCAGATATTAGCTTAAGTAATAAAAATAAAACATGCAAGTATACATATCTCAAAACTGAGTCTTATAATTCAAATATAATTGCATATTATATTATTATGTGTTCATTTCATTTCTGATTGATTTGGATGTTGCACTTGGAGCTAACTTCACATATTGCTGTGCAGTTTCATTACTGTGTGAGAATGTCACATATTTCATTTACACAATATGCACTTTCAAAACTCTAAGTAACTAGCAGCTGTCATATAGAAAAAGCAAAAGAATAAAAGTAAAATATTTCCCTCTGAGGTGGAGTAGAGGTTTGAGATTATGTTAAACTGGTCTTAAATTCAAGAAGTAAGCTAGAACAGAGAAAGACCAACACACTGGGGGGCCATGGGGCAAAAGTTAAACGGTGTGCAGTTGCACAGTTGACAGTTGATGTTACCCTGAAAGTTAATGAATAGCCATTTTATTTAGCTAGATTAAATCAGCATGACATTGTGTTTATATTTTCCAGTGAGTAGTTTTTCGTGGATGTAGTGAACCATCTATGTAGGAAGTTTATGTTTCCATTCCAGCCACAAAACTCTGATAGGTTCATTCTCATTCCAACCACCTGACACAGCTGAGTGTCACCAACAGGCCCATCTGTACTGAATAAGACGTGAAGTGATTCAGAGGTCTAGAACAGTGCTAGATGTACGAGAGATTAACTGAAGATAAACTATGTGGACCATGTTCCTGTGTAGCTCATTGATGTGTTTTTAATGGTTTTTGGACAACAATGGAGCTCTGCACTTCATCGGTTTTTAAGAGGCAGTGTAAGCATTTCACAGTCCATTCAGCAGATGAAGCATTCTCTCAGTTATGTTATTCTTAGAATATCTATTCTCTGTTCTGGTTTTGTGAGCGTGTACTTGCATAAGGTAAAGGATTTTCCCCTGTGAATATGTCCTCACTGTCTCTGAATATACTGATACTGATATAAGAATCTTCAAAATATGTTTCACCATTGAAAAAGTCAAGAGTCTTCATCCTGCCTAATCACAGTGGTAGTACAGGACTGCTTCTGAGCACAATAAGTGCAGTCCATGGCTGTTTATCTGTTTTCATTGTTTGTCATGTCCAGTGGGTGGGCTCTATGTGGTGCATACAGACATGTTTATCTGTGTGCAGTTCTCAGGATCTGCCATCATCCAGCATGTTTCAGGCTGAGTGCCAGTGGGCTTGCTGGATCCCGGAGCTGCCAGCTGTAGAACGCTCACCTGAGGGAACAGTGCATCTGGTAAACATGGCGGGCACTGCGGCCAACACAGGCCTCGCAGATACCTGACTACTGGCCAGACAGCCAGTTGGTTGCCCCCAGGCAAGGAAGACTGCTGGGCAAGGCAAGCAACACAGTCTCTGTCTGTACAATTCAGTCCAAACATGAATTATTCACTAAAGTCTCTGCACATGCTCTGGAGCACTTTGGAATTCAAAATTTCATTACTACTCTCAAAAATGTTGTATGATGTTATGCAGTGGCCTTTGTCTGTCATTGTCATGATCGTTCCAGGTCCGGTTTGTTTTCTGGTCTTGTCTCGTTCTTCATGTTGTTATGTCTTGTCATGTTTCATGTCGGTTGTGCTTCATTCCATGTCAGGTTATCATGTCTGTCAGGTTTTAGTTTCTGGTCTTGTCTCATGTTTCATGTCATCTTGTTTTCAGTGTGTTTAGTTGGTTTTCTTCTTGTTGTCATGTCCTGATTATAGTTTTTAATGTCTGTTGTCTGGTTCTGTTCTGTCTCATCAGGTTAAGTTTGCATGTCTGTCATGGTTCTGGTTTCTTGT
>JBAJHX010000040.1:946704-970176 GCA_037176925.1 Amniataba percoides | reverse complement strand
TCATCCTGAGCAAGTTAAGAAGCTTCATCCGTCAGCAGCGACAGTCACTGACAGACGGGCTGATTCTGGAGGAGCAGAAAACACCTGTGTGTGTGAACGTGAAGGACACGTGAAGGAAACTAATGAACGACTGTTTAGCCAGTTCATTTGGAGGAGTTGCTTTTTTTTTAGTTTTGGAGAATTTTTGGTTCTTGTTGATCACTGATGCCAAAGTTCGATTGTATTTGACTTTATTTGATTTATTTGACTTTCAAAGGGACGTCAGCTTGGTGAGGTTATAAGTGTGTGTGTATAGTGTCAGTAAAAACATCAGTCATCCTGAATTACTGGAGGATCATTTTCACTGTGTGCTTCTGTTTCTCGAAGGCTGCTCACAGTTTCATCACAGAGTTTCATGATACTGCATTGATTATTGATAATGAGATAATATCATAATAGCCATCAATTTAAACTGCCTGCTGTTCTAAATATTATGAGAATAGAAACAGGGGTAATATCACTGAAATGAACAAGTTATTAATAAAAGTCAACTAGACTGTTGCTAACAGAATCAGACCCTGAATAAAATCTCCTGTAAACCAGTGAGCCTGCTTGTACTGCTTGTAGTGTTTGTAATAGTAGAAATGGACAATATCATGTGTGAAGGGGCAATGTTCAGTTAAATTTGAAATGTTTGATCCAGTGTGATGATGTTCTGAGGCAATAATGGAGGGACAGGACAGAATTGTGAGGTGTCCCAGGAACAGAAAGAGAGGTTGAATTTGTACTCGTTTTATGATCACTGGACTGAGACTTGGACACATCAAAAAGGTTCTCTAACATGAGCATTTAAATGCTCAGTATTCAAGTAAACACATATTCAGTGGTTTGCTCAAGGTTGTTTTTTTCTTTTTTTCTTTTTTGTTTGAAACAGTTTTAGGATGGAAAAGCTACTGAGACAGTTTTTAAAGGTGTGATTCTCACACTCTCAGCTCTTCGTCAGGGCTAAACTGGCTCCATCACAGGTTTTATCCTGTTGAGTAAAATCCTTCCACAGTTCCCACTGAAGAAACAGTCCAGTGTTGTCTAAACTTTGGTTTGGAGTGCTCACATGATTATTCATCACTCATTGATTTTTTTATGAGTCATTCATACATGTCTGTGACGGCGCCCGCATGGCCGCTCACCGTAACCTAACAGGATGAAAAGATCTAAAGTAGAAGATAACGGACATGGCTGGTAATTCCCATCAGCGGGCGCCGTGACTGTCGGATTGTGCAGCAGACGGGAGCTCCGATGGCAGATCCATCACTGCCGACGCAGCAGAGGGAGGCATCGCTGCACTCCCCCTCCACCCCACCTCTCCCTTTTCTCCATTTCCAATATTTCCACCTCCTCCTCCCGTGAGGGGTGCAGCATCTCAGCCTGCTCTGTTTCACTGGTCAGTCAAGCCCATCATCAGGTTAGAAAGCAAGGCAATCCATCACGATACAGCTCCTCTCCAGTCAGTGTCACACCACAGACACTGGTATTTGTACAGTATCTTTCCTCCACAGTTAGTGACTAAATTCAGCTGGAGCAACTGGACCTGAAACATTTATCTGGATATGGATATTATAAGACTTGGTCATGCGCTGTAAAAACTCAAGCCATTAATCTCAATTTCAACCTTCAAGACACATTTTTCTTATAAAAGGAGAATTCCAGAAACCAGTGTTTCACTAATTTCAGGGATTTTCTGGTACTGTGAAACAAAATAAAACAATGGAAATGCCTGCATCATTAAAAAAAGAGTTCTGAGGTTTTTAAGACTTGATACAGGAAGTCTAACAACTTACTCCTGTAACTCTGTCGTTCTGTGTACTGCTACGTTTTGTAGGGGTTTTTTTATACTTAACTTGTTAAAGCATTTAACTTGTACTTGAGTATTTTATTATGTTACTATCTGAAGAAGTCGTGATAAACTGTATGAAAGCGGATCAGAAGAAATCTGCCTCCTCAGCAGCTGCAGCGGTGAAGAAGCTGCTGATGTGTGTGTGTGGCTGCGTGAAGGCAGAGCTGCGTATCCGGAGAGGTGACACTGCACTGACACTGAGGAGGACACACATGTCACATGTTCACTGTTCGAGGGAGTTTAGAGTGTGTGGCCGTTTCCAGTCCGCAGTTAAAAATCAGTGAACAATAAAACAAATATGCAGTAGTGCAGTAAAATTAATGTCTTTATAGATCAAAATGAGGTTGCATCTGCTTTAATTAATCGCTGGTCTAATGCACCATCATGTGATTCTATGAAACCACACACACCAGTGATGTTTTGTGACCAACAGATACACACTGGGTAAAGGCTGAATGCTAAATGCTCATGATGGATCCTCCAGCAGTGACTTCTGAGCTCACTTCCACCTTCAGTGAGGTGTGTGAGTCTCTCTGCTAATAATAATCTCTGTCAGGCTGTGACTGCAGAGCATTCTGCATCTATTCAGCTCAAATGGATGAACAAGTTGAATTAAGAAGAGATTGTGGATGCACAAGACGTATTGAGCACCATTCTCTCTTATGGCTGAAAGTCTAGAGGAGAACATCTACAACCGCTGCGTTGCGTAGTAATATATTATTGTGTATATGTGCATGCTACGTATGTCTCTTTACTCACTCTCTTTACTGTGTCTTCTGTTACGTAAAATGTTATGTTATTCAGTTTAATGCGATGTGGTTAAATGCTGCTTGTTGCACCTGCTTGTCCACACCTCTTTTTCTATAATGTCATTTTTTATTAATTTCTGTTTCTGCTTAATTCCAGTAAGGCTAAACTGAGGAATGTTGATGTATATTAAAACATGATAATCAACTGTGTCCACAGGCTGTAAAACCTTTTGTAGAAATTGAATTAATTGTTGATCAGGAAATCAATCTATATGTTGACATTTGATGCAATTTATCATGAGGTTAGCACCTTCCTGCTACTTCCTGTTATAGTAGATTTTAATTAAACCTTTTACCTCTTTACCTTTAGCTGACTACTGTTTCTTTAAAATAAGTGTTTTTACCTGTGTAATGTGTATTAAGATACTTTTTACATCCCTGAGTACAATTTCATATTTTACATACACACTTAAGTGAAAGTGTCATATTTCCATGATACTAGTTTATCAGGTGTGAGTAAAGGAGTTCAGTATTCTACAGATGTCTGACATTTATATTTGCCCTGTTGTTTTTTTTCATCTGTTTGTTTGTTTTGTGGAGGTTTTCTTTGTCCAAAGCTAAGATCTAAGGAGAGAAGCTGTCGTATGCCCTTTTAAATCTTTTAAGCTTTTTATTTTAATCAAATTGTTAATACATTTGTGGGAGTATGAAAAAAAGCAAAACATATACATACACAAGACTTTTTTGTGTTTACTTAACAGGATTAAGGATCTATGGATGTCGGTGTTGCATGTTTTATAGTTCTGTATATAGTTCTGTGAGGAAATCTGAGAGATCTGGGCCGATATAAATTAAACTGACATGATTTGAAAACAGGAGCTTAGTTCCCAGTTGCGATGCCTCCACCTGGGTTGTGATTTCCCTTTTTTTTTTATTGTCTAAGTAGCATTTCCATCCTAAAGATTTTTGATACTTTAAAGAGTATGTGTTAAGCTCTTTGGGAAATATTTGTAATTTGGGGCTCTTTATATAATCTAATCTAATCTAATCTAATCTATAATATAATATCTCTGATTCTTCAGGACGGCAGCGAGCCGCGCAGAGCGAAGTGGAACTTTGGCCAACCAAAATAGATTAACATGAGAAGCTCAGTTTTTGTATGTCGTCTGTCTGCCTGGTGTACATTAAGGGAATTAGACTCCAAACTGACTGAGTGAGTGTAAACAGAAGCTGCCAAAATGTCACAGTTGAAGGAGTGTGAGAAAAGCTGTGGAGCAGATTTTATGGAGCATCATTGGAGAGGAGTGTGTGAAGAGGAGCCAGATTCTGTTCAGACCAAATGTGTCAAATGGACCCAGAATCCACTGCATTTACACACACTCCTGCACACGGTGGCTAATGATGCCGATCGTTCGGACAGTTTGGCTCACTGTCAATACAACAGGACAGAATTCAAATAAATATTCAATCATCAGGATATCTGCTCCAAACTTTTTACTGTATACAGTGTGTTCTTACAACTTCTGATGTTTCGAAACTTAACACACAAAACACACACACACACCATTCTAAAACCAACTGAATTGGATGTTATGTAGTGATTAACATTATAAACCTTCACCTTCACTCCTGTTTATTCAGCACAGGCTTGCTCACATTTTCAGCCATTCATTTGTCCTTTTTGTTGATTTCAAATGTTAAATACATTGAACATTTAACAGATACGTTATGAAAAAGAGGGGCCTGGAAATCTGACTGAGTACCATCAAACAGACTGTTGAATCATGTGAACGCAGATATCAGTGTGAGCGCTGGAGAGGTCCGCTCCATCACTTCAGCTACGAGGAGCCGCGCACACGGCGGACTCTGGAGTCACAGGAGTGCCTGGAGATGTAAAACAGGTTGGATGAGGTTATCTAATCACTTCCTGCCTTCAGAGACACTTCTCTCCCTGGGCTGCTTGAAAGTGCTGCTATCAAGGTGCCACACGCTCCACCATAAACGGATTGCTCTATGCGGAGAGGGAAGCGACGGGGGCGAGCCTTCCCTCAGGATCAAACACAGGTCGCAAGCCGGCCTGGATTTTCCGAGAACAATGCCCTTCAACGACCAGCCCCGGCTTTGACCTCTGAACTGTGAACGCGATTGAAAATCTAGAGCGGCGCACGGAGGAGAGAATCGAGGCTGCAGTCATTAATCACAGCACCTCAAATATCCCATCCACACACACGCTGACACACTGACAACATTCAGGCTGCAAAGTCAGACTGGGTGGTTGTTCTGTTCTGGGAGATTCCTTTCCAATTTAATTCCATTCAAATCCCAGGCACATTTCCCTCATCCACCCCCCTCTGAATCTGAATAGTCATCCCTGCAACGCTGCATGTGGAGAAGAAAAATAACCAAAGCGCAGATTCCAGACACCACAGTAGGTGCTATTATCATTGACTTTATGGCCAAACACCAAGGTCGAGTGTTGTTTTGGCTGTTTGTGGGAGCGTATGGCCACCTGGGAAGACTGAGCACACATCAGACAGCCCGGGAGCTGCCGGCAGGATCCCAGAGGTCACAGTTCATGCAGCATAAAGCACTACAACAAGACTAAGTCACCTTGATGTGTCAATTCCAAACTTGTGCACCATCAGTCTTCCAGCCTAGACAAACAGCCGCACTCTGACTGGAGGTCAAAGGTCAACTTCACACAAGAAACCTCAGTTTTAATTATACTTAGTTACTTTTTTTTTACAGGATTCTGCACTTTTCAAAATTCTTATTTTCAGTGATTTCATTTCATTTCATTCTAATTTCATTTTAGAATTCTGGATTTTTAAGCTAATGAAACACAACACAAGACAACAGAGAAATAAAAAACTGAAACTATTTGGTAATTTTTCAAGCAAAACTGAAAAAAACATTATGTGGTTCCAGCATCTAAAATCTAATGATTCCTCCTTTACATTTACTTACATCATCATAGACATTGTGATCTTTGCACTGTTACACTGACAAAGAGTTTAATTTGAAAACATCACGATTAACTCTGGTTAATTATAATGACCATTTTTCAAAATTTCCTAATATTAAATCAATAACATGATCAATTAATAAAAACAAATAAATTGAAAAGAGAAACAATTATTTGCTCCAGCCCTAATTTACACATCAGCAGAAATTAGATCAATTAAATCAATTTGATTTATTTGAAATGATATTTCAGTTTATAGTCATGTCTTTCTCTCTTTCTTTCTTTCTTTCTTTCTTTCTTTCTTTCTTTCTTTCTTTCTTTCTTTCTTTCTTTGACTAAAAACATGAAATGAAGAAACATTTTGTTATGCTCCTATAAATTTGGTCAGTAGTGTAAAAATGAACAAATCAGCGCTCCCTGATGGACAAAGAATGTAATAAAGATCCCTAACATAACCTTTCTCTGATGATGGTCAAAACATTTATATAAAGTATATAGTATATAATTACTTATATACATATACACCAAAAACCAAATGTGTATTTTTTTATTGGTTGTTGCAGCAACTGATTCTGCTATATTGATCATATTGTCTCCAGTCAAAGTAATCGTTTCATCTCTGGCTCTTCACAGTAATGATAAAACTCTTTTGGCCCTGAGAACTGACGTTCAGTTCCCATCAAACCGCACTGTCGTCGTTGTCAATGGTTGTGAGCTGTGAGGAACATTATTGACAGATTGTGTCATTTCTGCTACAGTGACTACTACTGGTTGTCAGGATGACTGCAGGGAGGGGTGGGGGGGTTAGTTTGACCTTCCATTATAGCTTTTCTGAGAAGTTCCTCTTTGTCAGGTACAATCAATTTCCATTGATTCAGGAATGAGATCAATAATTATATCACTATAAATGTGAAAACAACAGCAGTAAAAGTGAAAATAAAAGGCTAATTCACAGGATGTCTACATATGACCTGTGTCGTTCTCCGTAAAAAAAAAAACCTCAGAGGGCTGCAGAATACTCTCAAGGACTCTTAAAACCCCCTCAAGGATCCCTTGAATTCCACCTGAATGACCCCTCAAACGCTCTGAACATCCCACGGAAGCTGTTAAAGACCTCTGGACCCTCTTCAGGAACACCTGGAACCTCCTTCAGAACAAGACAAACCCCCTCAAGCACCACTGGAATCTCCTCACTGTCGTCTAAAACCCTGTCGAGGCCCCTAACAGTCCCTCAGGCGCCCCTGGATCTCCACTTTGAGAACCTCCAACGTATATGAAACTATTTGCTGCAGCTGGCGACCACTTTTCGCCTCCTCGAGAGGCAGCGGGCGAGAAGCGGAGAGTGTAACAGAGCTGGGTAACGGGGCTGAGCTGAGGCCACTGAGACGGCGGCGGTGGCTTGGGGGGGGAATGCAGTGTTGTTCTCCAAGACTGAACTCTCAGCCCTTTTGTACTCAGCTCTCTCCAGCAGCCGCGTTCGAATAGCTCCAAAGTGACGCCTCCATGCTGCTTTAAAAGCAAAGCAGCACAAAGGTTGAACAAGGAATTGAGAGAAATGTTCATTTCAACAACATCTAGGCTGAAAAAAAACCCCACTCCACTCTCTCCACAGCTCCCACTTGATGGCCACACGGTGCACTAGTCTGAGCGGGTGTAGCCTACGTGTGTGTGCTTGTGTGTGTGTTGAGTCGTGCACCAAATGAGCATTTGCGCCAATGCCTCCACTGTATAATTGAATTATCACTGGTCTGCGCTTGATTCCAGCTTCAAACAGCTCAATGAAACTTAGATAGCTTTTTTATTATTATGAGTTCAATTGGAGGTGCGGGAGCTGATGGTATGGTTAGACGGGTGGTGGAGGGGTGGAGGTGGGTGTGGTGGTTCACACTGTGTGAGCTGTGCTGTAGTGATCTCAGTGGGACTGTCTTTCTTCCCCACTGTGCAGGCTGCTTGACACTGCAGGCCCCATTTGCACTGTTTGATAATAACACTTTAATGTGACTGCCATGACTGCTGCCAGTGGGACCACTGCATCTGTTACTCCCAGGGGAGAGGGGAGGGAGAGGGGGAGAGAGGGCGGTAATGGTGGGAGCCAGCAACCACAGCGTCCTCGGCGCCTCACTTCAAGTCACAATGCTGCACCGAGGCCCAGAACCACGTCTGCCAATTTAAAAAACACAAAAACAAAACAAAACCAAAAAAAACGCTGGCAGCAGTGTCAGCGGGGCTCACATCCTTAAATCCTTCCTCTGCTCTGAGTTCACATGAGCCAGACTGATGGGATGAAATATAAGGATCACAATGCAGGAAAAGAGTCACCACAGCAGCAAATAATAAACCAGCAAGCAATATGAATAATATCAGAGCAAAAGAAAAGGAGCAACGTGACGTACAAAGAAGGCAAATTCACCCATTGTACTCTTCTATAGATGTGTGTGTGTGTGTGTGTGTGTGTGTGTGTGTGTGTGTGTGTGTAAAAAACACCAAACCAAACAGATTTTTTTTTAAAAAAGAAGAAACATTAAAATAACAGCTATTTTTATTTATGTTTTTTTTATTTGTTTGTTGGGTTGTTTTTTTCTTTTTGTTTTTTTTTTTGTTTTGTTTTTTTTTGCAAAATAAGACCGTTTTAAATTCCCAAAATTAAATGAAATTAAATCTCCCAAACACTCTGTAATTATATTCTGAATGTGACAGCATGTTAACTTCCACTGAAAGACAGAACTCATAGAAAAGCACAGTATGGTATAAAAACGCTGATTATTCTAATCCATTATAAAGGAGTGTATTATGAAGGAGCGTTATGAATCACTGTGGATGAGTGCAAAGTGTGAAACAATGGGCGCAGCTTTTAACTTGCTCTCCTCTGTTCAAACTGAAATGTGCAGGAGCTGCGTGAGAATCCAATCTGAACAAATATCATGATAATCCCACACCGGCTGCTGCTGTCCAGGAATAACGGCGGTAATTAACGGCGCTGCGTCCCTGCTCCGCGCGGGTCAGGGCGCGCAGACAAGAGGCTTAAGAGCAGACACGAGCCCGGAACAGCACGGAGAACCAGCACAGTTCACCTCTAATCCCTCACCAGGATAAGGAGCTCTGTTAACGGGCTGATTTTTTTTTTTTCCTGATTTAACGCGAGCAGTGTGTGTGTGTGTGTGTGTGTGTGTGTGTGTGTGAGGGGCGCACAGGGTGTCTCCACCGGCTCTGGTTGAAAAACACAACTTTCCTCGACGGCTGACGGATGTGTGTGTGTGTGTGTGACGTCCGTAAACGACAGCGCGCTTTACAGTTAAATTCCTAAAGAGCAGAGTTTACTCCGCAGGAAAAAATAGTGACATGTCCAAATAGAAGTCAAATAATACAAGCAAGAATTTTCATTTATTAAGTCCTTTAAAATGATCATTTTTTATCTAAAAAATATACAGCCTGGTTTGGCCTTTTATTATTCCCGCCAGAGTCCCGGAAAACACACAGGTCCTTTGTGTTTGTAAAGGAAAAAGTGTGTATAAAATGCTCTGTGGCCCGCGGAGGGATCCACGTCCTCTGACTGTGTTTTACTCTGTGAGAAAGTTTTTATATGAAATGAGGAAGTTCACACAGAAAACACACAGATGAGAGGTTCCTGCAGCACAGGAGGTTTTACACACGGCCACCAGCTGCACGAGCACACAGGAAAGCTGCTTAAATGTCCATTTTATATGTGAAACAATTCTCAGCGCCACGCACGTTGATCTCTGATGGTGGAAAGATTCAGATTTGAGGTGATTACACCTGTTGGCAGCGGGCTGAAATCCACCAGGAGAGATTCTGATCTGATAGAGACTTAATCATGGAGTGTGTCGTGGAGGGTTATAAGGAAATAAAAGACGCTGAAGCGCAGCACCTTTTAATTTTGAAGCTGTTTCTAATTGAAAAAGAGCAGGAATGAGATGTTATCTCCTCTCAGGCCTGATGCCTCTCTGATCTGGCGAAATGAGAAGTAAAGAATTTAGAATTTAATAGATTGAAAATAATATATTACCCCTCTTTTTTCTAACTGTCTACCTAATTGTTTTTTAAAGGACAGCGTGAATAAAAAAATGTATTTTTGTTGAGACTGAGACATGATTGTGTATAAAATAACACACAGTCTAACTAACAGTCAGACTGATGACTGCATTTATTCTGCACTACCTGGAGCAAACTGTGCACTCGGATACTTCAGAATAAAAGAGGGATAGATGAAGTACTTGATTTATTCCTCCTTTGCTCTGAGCTGAGCTCTCCGGTCCCTGCTGGCTGACGGACGCGGACTCTGAGAGCAGCTGAGCCGTTTGGTTTGTTGTGGCGCCCCCGTGAGACCGCTGACCGCTGCTTTACCCACATTCTTTGGATCTAAAGAGCTCTAAAAGCTTCCATCTTCATCACGTCGGGGTTTTTTTTGTTTGTTTGTTTTTTGTTTTTTTTTTACTTTTCCCCCCCAGTGTGTCACACCGCGTTTCCACAGTAAAAGGACTCGGTGTGTTTTACGCACGGCGGTGTTACGCACAGGAGAGGCCACCTCGTTCACCAAGTTAATGGTCAAACAACTGTTTAAAAAAGTGTGAAGATAAAGTTTGAACACGTCCTTTTGCCACTTTATTCGCCGTGTGGCTGTGAAGGGACCGCAGAGCCGCAGCCGAGGTGCGTTTGGAGACGCGCGGCTGAACTGAGGAAACAAAAACAATTACAACGACGGCTTCTACACTTCCCGACAGAGCAGCGCGAAGTGTAGAAAAGTTGAGGCAGGAGCAGCTGTGTGTGTAACTCACCAGGTAAAGTGCGGGCGTCAGGAGGAACACGGCGCACCAGCGCGTCACCTGCATCCTCCCGGAGCTCAAAGTTCCACTATGTTCCCTCGGATGGTAGCCGCGGCTCTGCGGACCATAAATCCACCAGGTATCCGCTCACAGCACGGCCAAGCCCCTCAGCAGCCCGGGCAGGAAGGACACAGCGCACCCCATGACCGCAGAGCCAGGCTGAGAGTGGAGAGCTGAGGAGGACGGAGGAGCCGCGGAGGAGGCTGCTGCGTGTGCTGCTGCTGTGAGAGGAGGAGGAGGAGGAGGAGGGGGGGGCAAACAGCGGCTACTTGAGAGTTAATCCAGTGGAGCGCAGCGGGGTCATAGTGTGAGCAGGTCCGCTCCTGATGCTCTGATAGCTGGTGCGCAGCGGTCAGAGCTCCTGTGAGCGCAGCGGCGGAGCTGTGCGCTTTATAACGCGCCGACAACACAACCGACACACTCCTGCTCCAGTTGGGGGGCGGGGAGGGGGGAGAGGGGGGGTCCAAGACGCAGCGAGGATGGAGAAAGCGATTTCTTCCCCCCCCCTAAATACACAGTGGTGGGGAAAAAGCGTTTCACCTTGGCTGCTGGTTTGCGCGCTTGATGTAGATGAATGAGCTGACATTCACAACTCCGCTGCCAATAACTCCAGGCAGCCTTTTCCTCCATCCAGCCCCGAGCAAGACAGCCTCAGAGCTGAACCAACACAGCGCAGCAGCTGTTCTTCATTATGTAATTCCAATATATTCATATTCATCATCACTGTCAGGAGCCACTGTGTTACTGCTAATAGTAATAACATCCCAACATTCAACGACGTCCTCTACATTTTAAAGCACGTTCACACAAACACACAGGTTGGGGCACAGCTCTGCTGCAAAACACCAGTTTCACCAAGTCATTTCTCATATTGTACCCCTAAAACCCTTTAAATGAGTTCTGCCTGTGCAGTAAGCACATTTTAAAGTCTTTCTAGGAGTCATCAGTTTATTTCTCTGAATTTCCTATAAATGAGTCAGAGTCAGTGTTTCAGACCCATAAAGAATAAGAGGCTGCTGCACTTGAGTACCAAAAAGGGACACTTTGACATTAAAAGCACTGGAGACAAGCTGGAAGCTACAGTCCTCAAGATTTTCATCCCACGTGATTTCATTTTTATACTACTTGTGGCTTTTACTCTGTTCTGCTCCAGCCATGTCTAAATGTATCCTTTCCTCTGTATTATCCACTGCTGCCATTAACATGTGTCCTCTGTGTGATGGATTAAGGCTCACTCCACTCTACTGCCTGAGTGATACTTTTTTTTCTGGCACTAATAGCAGGCTATAGAGGTGTAGCAGAAGAGAAGCTCATCACTTCCTCGTGTGTATGGTAGTTTGCACTCTCACTGGTGCCTTTGAGCACTGTTTTGTTATCTGGATGAGGGAAACAACACCATGCCATGTAAACAGACTCACGAGTCCTCTTGTATCACTTACAAAGTATCAGGCAAATGCATGTTTGTATTTTTGGATGGAGCTCTGTAGCTTTTATCATCCACCCTAACACCAGCAGTAACAGAGGGCCAACCCCCCCCCAGAAGTCAAATTACAATGATTTTACTTTAAAACTAGCAGATGTCTTCATTTGTTTTGAGCAAGGAAGACATAATGGAATCATATTATTGACAAAAGACTTGATGAAAACAGTGCTGAGGATCCTCAGGGTAAGAATTAGCCCCCACTGTGTCCTCCCTCTACAGACACATCCCAGAAACCAACCAGTGTGTCTACACTTTTAACTACAGTTTTTAATTGTGCTTTAAAAGTACATTTCACCAAACTACTGCGTAATCAATCAAAGTACGGCACAGTCATAGCTGAGGTTGCAGACAGGCTTTGGGGGGGCTGAGAGTCGGGTCCATGTGGGCTGTTGTGAACCGTCTTATTCATTAGTTTATATAATGACATCTGTCCTAATTCCATTCACTGATGAAGACCACGAGACTGTGGATGTGTGTTTGTGTGTTTACACATGTGAGTGGAGGCCAGTGTGTGTGTGGCTGCTCTCCATGCCAGCAGAGGTAGGACTAGGTGACTGGAGCCTGTTCAGCTGCTGAGTGTGTGTTTCTGTGTTGGGGATAGATAGATAGGATCCTTTTTGTCAAGGAACAGAAGGGGCGGGAGGTGAGCAGGGAAGAAAAGACAGGAGGGGCTGTGCTTTAATAAATCCCCAGCAGCCTCATTGCTACAACATTGCAGTGGTCAAGCATTGTCGCCATAACTCAGCCAGCAGGGCTGATGGGATCCTGCTCTGAATGGCCCAGATAGCCTTCACAGGCCCAGCATGGCATGCAGTGTTAGAGCAAGCGCAGATAAATCGCCGGAGGCTGGCTTATTTCCATCGTGGCTTCAATAAAGCACAATTGAGAAGATGTAGGACTCATAAGTAATTCAGGATTAACCCTGTATTCCCTGTTGACCACAGATGTTGAGTCTAGATTTAGTCAAAAATGATTCTTTTATTTACATTCCTGTATGAGCAACTTGCAGCACCTGAGCTGGGAGCCTGAATGCTGCAGGTTTGGCTCAAATGCAGGGTCGGGGTCTGCAGGGACCCAGTATTCCTGAGGATTACTTAAACAATTTAAATATGAAAATCGTGATTTATGTCCGGTGCCAGTCTTCAGTGCCAGCGCAGGAAGTAGTGAGCCCCACATGTGCAGGAGCAGACAGAAAGAGTGTGGATGTTGTGGTGTTGGATGAGTGTGCAGCATATTTAACTTGTGTTATTTTTTGTCACAGACATAGACTCAGTGGCTTCTTTTGGATTTATTGCTGTAACCACCACGCTATTCTAGAAAACAAGAATAAAAAAGTTATAATTAGTTGTAAAAATATATTGTCACTTCATGTGATTCAGTTTTGCAGAATAGTTCGTATCAACACCTTCAGTAAACAGTAGCTTTAAACCACAATATGTCACTAACCTTAACACACACATCTCATTCATTTCTGAATGTGTCCAGGAATTGTACTGAACTGCCAACAGATATGTTTTCTTATAACTGAATGAAGTCAGTGCAGGTACTCTTTAAATTATGCCATACATTTTTTGAGTTTTGAATATGTTTCGTACTTCTATCAATCATTCATATTATTTTTTCATGTTATTTTTTCTTTGATATGGAATATACATATGCGTGGAACTTACTTGAGTTATCAAGAAAACATCCTTCCTGTTCCATTCATGTGAAAGTCAAGTTGATTTCCATTCCTTGGTTAAATAAGAATGTAAAATATTCTTTAAATTAATATTATATTTTATTAAATGTTAGCAGGAATTTAAATTAAAGTTTTTGTATTAAATAAATTACGCACACAATTTCATATCAAACACTTTTCTTTTACAGAGATGAAGATGATTTGATGACTAAATCAGTAAAGGAAACAAGAATTTAAAGTTACTGTAAGTGGGACTATTTATTTTGTTTGTCCCTAACAAATCAGTGTCAGGTGATACATCCATCCTTAAGCTGTCATGGAAGCAAGGATGAATTATTGTTCATTTTCACACCGATCAAAGAAAAATGTTATTTGTGTAAGCTGGCTCATCTGTGCTTGCCACCATATTTGAGGAAATGTATCTATCTGTGTGTTTTTCACTGAGGTGTCTGCATAGTTATTTATCCAACGAGGTGAAACTGTTTGGTTTCTACCAGTCAGTGTAGCATTAGAAAAGACACAGTTTACACAAATGACATTTAAATACAATTTTTTTTTATAAACACAAAATTGCATAATGATACAAAAATGCTTTAAATTGTTTTGGAGAGTTTTAGGTGGAGTGTTCTTCACTGCATTCACATATTACTGAGTTTCTCTAAAGAGCCTGTGGAGGTGTATTAACCCGTAATGTCCAGCAGACACACACACTAACACGGGACCATTCAGAACCACAATCACACTCAATAAACCTTTCATACATTTAGTTCTGTTCTAGTGTTTCTAATTATTGAAGATTGTGATAATGGCAAATAAACGGTGGTTGAAATAGAAAATAAAACATTAAGAGGTGAAGGGTTAGGTTTTGTTTCGTGCAGCCTGCGGGAAGCTGGTGAAATGCTGTAAATACTCAAATTCAAAACAGATGGTGATTTATAGATTATGGAAAGCTAAAGGCACTGGTTTATATATACACTGGGTATAGAGCGACCTCTGTATGTGAGAGGGGTTTGGCCTTACCAGTGTCAAATGGCAGACAGTGTGAGTGTGAACAAAAAGGGAGAAAGTGTAGCGCTTTGACGAATGCTTCGGAATGTGCTGCCAGTCTCTAACATACAGTGTCAGCGGGGAAGTATGAGTCTTATTGCATTTCAAGGGCGCTACAGAGCATCAGTGAAGCACGCAGAGTTAGAACTGAGCCAGTGAGTTGTGTCAGTGTCACAAAATGAGAACCATTCATAAGAGTGATGTGAACACAGCCGGGGCCTGCCGACAATTACAAAAAAGGGAGAAAGAGAACATTTCTTACTTCTCAATCAAACACCTGCTCTCCCTCCTCTTTTCAGCACCAGATCGTCCCTCATTGATAGAATATAATCAGAAGGTCAAGTTGCTAATTTTCCAAGCACACCTTTTGGTGCCCATTCAGTGCTGGGGGAGAAAATTACAGGGTAGCCTTCTTCCTAATAGCTTACCATCGAGCTGCAAAGAGGAGGGGCAAGAGATAAAGACAAGAGAGAGGAAGAGGATGATTGCCCAGCTGAGTGACACTGGCGTCCGGTGGCATGAATGCGTTGGGCTGGCTCGGCTCCATTGCCGATTGTGAGGGCAGATGTTGCCGCGGGCCCTCAGGCGTGACCGTGAGGCAGCGGCAGCAGGTTTGCCATGGCTGCTGCCCAACCAGCTGCCATCTGAAGTGTCACTCCACATCCGCGGCGAGGGATAGGAGTCAAACTGGGCTTGACCAGAAGGGACGAGGGCGCGCTTCACGCCATTTGTAGCGACAAAAGGCCCGGCGGTCTGCAGTCACAGTCGAGGCTGCCAGTGCTTTTCAGGAGGATGTGGAGTGTGGGCGGGCTGAGGGGGAGCTGACAGAGACAAATGGCTGAGCAGAGCGTCGGTCACAGGATGCAGCTGCTGCACATCAATCGCTTCCTCATCACAATTAGAATGACTGCTGGCTTCAGCGTCGAGGAGCAGGACGGAACCTCAAGTTTCCATTTGGCTTATTGAAGGGTGTGAATAGGAGTCTTCAAGTAAAAGACAGGGATTTGAGGTTTATTTTTGAGTTTCAGAACTTAACTTGGGTAGAAAAGAGTGCCTTCTTTCTTTCTACTGTTCAAAACTATCAGGGAGAATTCTCTAAGAGGGGCATAAAGTGAAGGAATAAATCAGGTTTATCTTATTTTTGTAGCTTTGGCCATTGTTTCTATTGGTCATAATGACATTGTACTCATCAGGTTTATTGCTGAGATTTAGGAATGGCTGACTTTATTACCTACTATCCTTAGGAATTCAATTTAAATTGGATGATTCTACACCTCGCAATTAACATTAAATGCAAATGTTGAGTACCAGCGCAGGAAGCAGTGCGTCCTTCATGCAGTGATCACGGCGCTGGCTGGGTGTGTGTGGGTGTCCAGCCTTCATGTGTGAGATCAGAACTTTAACCTCACAGTGTGCAGCATGCAGGAATATTGTTGAAGAATCCCAAAAGCACCGACTTTGAGAGAAGTGATGCTGAATGTGATCCTTAGTTTTTCAGAACCTTTCCATCAATGTTCCTTCCTGGCAGAGGAGATGCAGTATTAAGACAAGTTTATCCACATTAACTACTGTGAACCACTTCATTTAGAGCTCCAACCAAAAGTGCACACATCCATAATGTTGTGTCAGAACTCCTCGATGATTAGCAGGTTCAGGATAAACCAGGAGATCAGTCAGTAAACTGTGATGGATATTTAAGACAGACAGACTGAGGAAATGTTTTTCACTTTCCCTCTGACTGCTGCTGTGTTTTTGCCCAGTCATACCTGATTTTAGGGATGTTGCAGACAGTGTTTCAAGATGTCAGCAATTTATTTGTTGGGCACAATTTTACTTTTACTGCTCTGATGGAAAAAAAAGCCCAGGTTTTATTTAAAGATAGATCAAACTGTGTGCAAACCCTAAAACAAAGGAAGCTGAGCTGAAGATGCACTTGTGTCTTTGAGGCTTGCTGACTTTCTTCATAGGATCGACAGTACAGCAGTGACAGGATATAAGGAAAGAGAGTGAATCTTGAATTGAATCATGGATTTTACGGTCACTGTAGATGTAAAACGTAAAACTCTACCATCGAAATCCATCTGACAAACACAAACGTGGGACAGAAACAAAGCCTTACGCCTGCTCTGACCTGTTGTTTTACTTTGTTTGGCCTACACCAAATGCTGCTTTCAGGTGCACATCCTTTTCCAGCCACAGAAGGGGAGAATCTGAGAAAAGTCCAATAAATTAGGAGCAAAAAATCTGGATTGAATGACATATTTTATTTCATTTGGTATATTTTGCTAATTGTAAAATACCTGCAGTGTTCTGTGTGCAGTTTACTGATGTTAAGTGACAGGATTTATTTGATAAAAAGTCATTTGTCATCAGTCTCCAGTACAAAGGCCAGTTTTTATCATCAGCTTTGGGTCATGTAAAGGAAGAAAACCTAAAAGATATTTAATGAGAGATGAAAACATTTTTCAGTGGCTTCCTTTTCTCACACACTATTGTATTTGCAGCCTTTTCCAAAAGCCTTTTTTACGACAGACCACCACTTTCCTTGATTGAGGCAGTGCTTTATTTTATCAGGAGGAGATTATCAGTTAAAGGAGACATCTTTTATCTTTGCGCTCCAGGGAACAGAACTTAGAAACAAAGAATGCTGCATAGATGATCTTTACTGTTTGACCTAGTATCCTTAATCAATTTTTTTTTGCCAGATCTTGATGTCTCTGAGGTCGCAGCAAAGTCACCCGTTTGAAGTGGGTTTCACAACATGACTTAATTGATTAGGTTAGTCTGCAGGACTTCCTTTTCTTGGCAGAGGGATTTAATTGGGAGACAGAGATGCTTATGTGAAGTGCTGATTAAATGAGAGGACCAAAACCATGTAGCCTGTCTCTGTTTTACTTCCCAACATCTGATCATAATCAGGGGCTCTGATGATAAAGCCAATTACATTACTTCAACAAGCAGAGGACAACAATTTAACCAATGAAGGAATAGAATAATTAAACCTAATTGTCTATCTAAATGACTGCATTAGGACAGAATCAGTGCCTGCAGGGCCCATTTGTAGCCAACGTAGTAAAAAAACAACGAGGCAAATAGCAGTCTGCAATCTTCTAAACCAGTGCAGAATACTTGACCTCAGTGTGTGTCTCCAGGTTCTGTGTGTGTTTTTAGTCACATTTCTGTATCCACTCCTCATGACAGAGGTTAATTTGTACTGACCCACCCCTCTCCAGCAACAAACCCCTCTTTTGTCTCTCACAACTGGAAGTTTTACACAACCAATTGAACAAAGTGGACTATATTGTCCCAGCTTTTATTTACCCTGTCAGTCCTTTCACAGGAGAAAAAGAAACAAAATACCTGAATGTTGTTGTCAGGGTGTCTTCAACACTGACTGTCGCATCCTCACAATGTAAAACCTGCCTGCATCAAGCCGAGCAGTCTGCTCACCTTTAACTGTCTTTTACTGACATCTGCTGGTCGTATGATGTTCATGACCATCAACACCTCCAGGACTCCATGATGGAAAAGTGAAGTACTGAATTTGTATCTAAACAAATGATCACATATAAGCCCTGGGACCATGTAATCTTCCAGCACAGGAGACTCAAGGTTAGGGTGAGGTTTTCAGCTGACAGTGTTTTTTGGAATGAGGACTGTTGAAGTTGTGTTGTATAACTCATATACACTAGCAGTCAAAAGTTTGGGCAAACCTTCTCATTCAATGTTTTTTCTTTAATTTATTTATTATTTTTTGACATTGTAGATTAATATTTAAGATATCAGAACTATAAAAGAAAGGTGGCTACTAAGAATCTAACATAGAAAACATATTCTGGTTTAACACTATATAACTCCATATGTGTTCTTTCATAGTTTTGATGTCTTCAGTATTAAATCTACAATGTAGAAAAGAATCAAAAATAAAGAAAAAACATTATATTAGAAGGTGTATCCAAACTTTTGACTGATAGTGTAAGATCAGAGCAGTCTAAGCTTATATCTGTGGCATTTCACTGATGCAAACTTCACTTTTGTTACAGACAGAGAAACAGTGGATGACAGGGTGGAGAGGTTGTAACACATGTTTAAAAGTGCTTAATGACACATTTTCTCTGTCCTCTCTATCCATACCAGACAGTTTGGAAAAAAAAAACATAATTAAATCTGCATCAGATGAGGGGAGGTTTGGAGAGACAGTGATGTCTGTCACCAAAGAATACTCCATCTGCCATGTGACACTGAACAGATACTGTGAGAAATGACAAACCCTCAGAGAACAAGGATCACAACAGTTTCTCTGTGGGGGCCAACACAGCAGTCACAAAGTCTTCAGTGAGCAGCAAGAGGACATCTTGACTGGTGACTTGACTGAGGAAGCAGATTTGTATTTTGGATCCACTCGTTGTAAGATACAGGTTCGAAAGTGAGACCTCAGTAGGAACTGGTTGTTAATATTCTATGTGCATGTACTGCGGTACATGAAACCATATGACAGATGCTGATAGGTTCTCAGGCTTCATGAAAAGACATCAGTAAGAAGTGCAGAGGCAACTCGCTCCAGTTTATCCCAACAGATGGCTGTAACATGGAATTCCTGTATTTAGTGTCAGTTAATTCAATGAATTCTGTGATATAACTGGAGAAGAGTCAAATAGAGGTACTTTGTGTTCAAATTTAGATTACAGCCCAGACACACACATATGTGTAATTCAATGAACAGACTGGTAAAACCCAAAAGCAGACCACGAGACTCCGACAAGGTTAGATGTACAACCATTTTAATGAATACAACTGAGAATCTTCTCACGACGAGATGATACGAGATGTGACCACATGAACCGTTACATGAAGAGACGATCTGGCAACGACACAGGGAAGACACCGACTATATATACACATGAGGTAATGAGGAACAGGTGTAAACAATCGGGGCGGGGACAGACAATCACAACGGTGGGAATCACACAATGGGAGGAAGTCAAGGGACCTGAAATGAGATGAGAGTTTAGGATTTTCAAAATAATGTGCTCTCCTTCACTGGCTTGATCCTGCTTATGTGGAACGTCGGGTGCACCCGGAGAGACCTGGGGGGTTTGAGCTTGACAGACACAGGATTAATAACTTTTGACACCGGAAACTGGCCCACAAATCTGGGTGGCAGTTTCCGAGAATGCACATGGAGAGGAAGATCTTTGGTCGAAAGCAAGACCTTTTGACCCAGTGCGTAGGAGGGTGCTGGTCGGCGATGGCGGTCAGCAGCCGTCCTCATGCTAACTTGGCCCGGCAGTAATATCTGCCGCGCAGCCGGCCAAACCTTCTGGCACCTTTTGACCATAGTATGCGCTGACGGAACACTGACCTCCTTTTCGCAGGCTGAGAGGATCGGAGGCTGATAACCATAGACGACGTGGAATGGTGAGAGTCCGGTGGCAGAAGTAAGGAGTGTGTTGTGCACATACTCTATCCACGTAAGGAGTTTGCTCCATGACGTCTGATTTTGTTCCACCAAACACCTCAAGCTGGTCTCCAACTCTTGGTTCATGCGCTCCGTCTGGCCGTTGGACTCTGGGTGGTATCCCGGGGACAGGCTAACGGTGGCCCCAAGCAGATGACAGAACTCCTTCCAAAACCCTGTAATAAACTGTGATCCTCTGTCTGAAACAATGTCAGTGGGCAAGCCGTGAATCCTGAAAACACTGTCTGTCATTATTTGAGCATTTTCTTTTGCTGATGGTAATTTTGGTAATGGAATGAAATGAGTCATTTTGGGAAAATCGGTCGACCACCGTCAGCACAGTCGTGTTACCTTTAGAGAGAGGCAGACCCATGATGAAATCCAGCAAAATGTGTGACCACGGCCGTTGTGGCACCGTACGTGGCTGGAGCAGTCCCACCCGGGCCTGCCTTGACGTCTTTTATGGCCAGAAGCTCCTGATTCCCCACATCATTCCTTTCCGCAGGTGTCAGTTTACGGGAGAGGAAAGCGCACGGGTGGATGCGGTTGTCCGTGGCCGATCTTTGAGAAAGAACCTCTCCCACTCCCTCAATCGATGTGTCCACCTCCACCACGAACTGTCGCGCTGGGTCCGGCACTGTAACAATAGGAGCAGAGGTGAGAAGCTGTTTGAGCTTTTGAAAAGTCCCCTCCGCATTGGCAGTCCACTGAAAAACTGACTTGGTAGAAGTTAGGGCATACAGAGGCACTGTAACAGCACTGAAATTCCTAATGAATTTGCGATAAAAATTAGCAAACCCTAAGACTTGTTGTACCTTTTTTCAATTCATCGGGGGGGGCAATTAGTGACGGCGCTAACTTTTCCTGGGTCCATGGATATGCGATTGGCAGAGATGATGTAGCCCAAGAATGAAACCAATGATGCATGAAATTCACATTTTTCTGCTTCCACGTACAGCTGGTTCTCCATCAACCGAACCAAGACCTGCCGGACTTGACGCTGGTGGGTCTCTAGGTCGGGAGAGAAAATCAGAATATCATCTAGATAGACAAAGACAAAGTCATTCAAAAATTCCCTGAGAATCTCATTGACAAATCTCTGAAAAACTGCTGGAGCGTTTGTTAGCCCAAAATGGCATAACCAGATACTCATAATGACCACTGGGTGTATTAACTCCAGTTTTCCACTCATCTCCTTCCCTTATGCGTACCAAGTGATATGTGTTTCTCAAGTCCAGTTTCGTGAAAATTTTAGCCTGTTGAAGGAGCTCAAAAGCAGATATTAGAGGCAGGGGATAACGATTTTTGATGGTGATTTCATTAAGGTAGCTATAATCAATGGAGGGCTCCCTGGCAGGAGATCAATGGCACAATCCCACTCACAGTGGGGGGGCAGAGACATGGCCTTAACCTTGTTGAACACCTCCTTTAAGTCATTGTAGCAAGGCGGGACTTTGGAAAGATCTGGATAGTTTTGGAGGTCTAGAGTCTGGTCACTGGAATCCTGTGAAGGCCTGGAATTAGACAGAGGAGCAGACAGACACGAAACATGACAGGAAGCGCCCCACTGTCTCACCCTCCCCGTTCCCCAGTCTATATAAAGGGTGTGCTTAGTTAACCAGGGGAACCCCAAAATGAGGGGGTGATCCGAACAGTGAAAAACATGAAATTGAATATTTTCTGAGTGAGGTAAGATCAACTACACGAGGTAATGGGGAACAGGTGGAAACAATCGGGACGGGAACGGCAAGAATCACACAATGGGAGGAAGTCAAGGGACCTGAAACGAGAGGAGAGTTTAGTATTTTCAAAATAAGACATGCCAGAACAGGAAACTAACATGAGACGAACAAACATCAACAGACATGACGAGACATGACATTCAATGGGTACGACAAAGCATCGATGAAGCTGAAGCTCAAAAATACAACAACGCTTTCAAATATTTCCCTTGTTTATTATCAGCAATTAGTCAAATACATATAAACAAAGAGTAGGAAAAAGACAGTTCATCAGCGACGCTGTTTTTCACAAGGTTATCAATATCGCTTTTAGCACACCCACATTCACGCCAGTTTTTTTTTTTCTTCTTTTTTTTTGCGTATCGTCTTGTGCAGTAAAAAAGGAAACACATTATGGAACATGATCAATAAATAAAAAAGAAATATTTAGCACTTTATTTACAACTCATATTCCAAGAAATATAAATTAAACATTCCATTAACTTACTAGCAACACACTCCACAGAATAATAAAAAGCCATTCTCTGGCAATGATATGACGCCTCATAATGAATACAGAGAACACTTCAGGTTACTCGACTTTAGCTTCTGTCAAGCAACACTGTGTGGTTTCAAAATATCCCCATACAATTCCTCCTGAACTGAATTTTATCAGCAGAAAAACCTCTGGAAAGGACTTTTCACCATTCTGGGACACTAACACAGATGTTTAAGGGCTGAAAGCTCTAGAAGACAGGGAGACACAGCAGCTCCTCATTGGCGAGGTCTCTCTGATGACCGTTATGAGACACTTAAAAAGGGTGAATAAAACCTGTCAAGTACAATGTCATTCTTCAACTTTTTCAGATTGTTTTTCTGTAGTCATGAACAGAGAGGAGTGTCAACGGGGAGCTGTTTGTTTGCTGGTATGCTACAGCATAAAATATTAGCCTGAATCTGAGGGCGTTGGAAGTTGAGAGAGAAAGTTGATAGTTTCTGAGGATAAACAAAAGCACTACTAACATATCAGAAGTGACGGCTAACATATGCTGTTAGCCGTCACTTCTGAAAGTAGTAGTAGTAGTTTGAAAGTGGGTTCTCTGGAGAACCTGAGGGCCAGGATCAACATCCACCTCCTCTTCAAATGAGATGGTCTAGCCTTTCCCGCTGTGAGGAGACGGGGGGAGGTTGTCCCACAGACCGAAGCTGATGGTTAGTTTGAAAGTGGCTTCAAATGAAAGAGTAAATGCATTATTTTCATTATACTCAAGTTTACAGAGGGACATTTCACTTATATTAAATCTGGGTACCCTGTGGTGAACCAGTGGGCTTTCCTTCTGACTTCCATTATTTTCATTGGTCATGTTCAACCAGTGAATTTAACAGACCTGACGGCAAATGTCTAACAAACAAGATGGGCCAATGTTTAATTTCCTGACATTACAAGTCAACAAGGATCGGGGAATTTCTTCATTAAAAACATTTCTGGACCACAAATAACTTTGAAATACTCGGGGCCACAAGATACTGGTTCAACAAATGTGTGAAAAGGAAAAGTAGATTTACAGTGTCTTCAAATGTGGAGGGGCTTTTGGAATAGAACAGTCCAGACTAAGTGAACTCTTCAGGTCCAGGTCCAGAGGTTACAGAACTG